>JAGDQP010010308.1:0-56195 GCA_022664845.1 Lepisma saccharinum
TTCCCCTCCCCTATAGCAGCCTCAGCATTCGATGCTTAAAGGCCTTAAATAAAATTCAGTTCAATTCAGTTAATGATTTCCTGATTGGGTGACAATACTGCTTATGATGAACAAATGAACAGCTAAATACAATATATTTTTTAAAATCGTTACTACTTTCTGTGTATATTTCGATAATGAAGTGATAATTAACAAATAGGATTGGACTTCTGATGTTTTCACGGGTTTTCTATAGAGATTGCTTTGATATTTACAATTCAAATACTGTTTACGATATGGAAGACTGGTTAGTAAATTATATCAAACACTATTAACTAAAAATCAAGTGAAATAACAGAAAATAGTCAAGTAAAAGAGTTATTTTGATAAAAAAAAACTCACGTCGGTGGTGCCCTCTATTGTTCATAAAAAGAATTTAGACATAACTACCATTATGGAATACGCTTCAGAACAATACATTAATCTCTTAGCTAAAGAACGTAGAACTAATTACAAATTGAACTGAAACCTTCTGAGGATATCTGTGAAGTGAGCGTTTTGAGGATCACAATGAAGACAAAGTTTGCAAGTTCATAACAAAGTATAATTACAGAAATGAACTTCGTAACTTCGAAATGTAGTATTGTTTAAAGTTTGTGGAAAAATTAAAAGTTATTTTTAAATGAGCTGCCAAAACAGGAATAACAAAACTTGAATCAGGTAGAGAGATGTCAGAATTGAAATCCCAGATAAGGAAAAAATGGGATGGGGATTTTCTCCTGAGGGAAATATCGTTTTCTAAGTGGAAATCAAAAGAGGGACAGACAGATACGGAGAATGTCTGAACTGTCTGAATCATCTGCTCCGGTTCTGTTGATATTGATTTCACTCTTGAATATTTAGATTTGTTAAAAAGCACACTCAAAATATAGATATGGATATGAGAAATGAACAATTTAAACGTTAATAGAGATAGTACCTTTATCAAGTAAAGAAGCTGATTTGATAGACGATAGGCTATGATTTAATACAAACTTGCAGAATGACTTTAGCAATTAAAATGCTTCTAAGAAGAACATTACCTAAAACAAACTACTGTCATATAATGTTTACACAGTATGGACTAGAAGAGTTGCTTGAGAAAAGCGTGCGTGTCAGAAGGTGTGTCTCCAATTCCCTAGAGAGATACTCCTGACTAAGATTTTGCTCTGAATTTCATCTCTGGCGCGAGATAAATGTACCTATCCCTTGTAGTTCTGTCGGTAACGTAGCGGGCTTCGGATTGGCAATGGGTAGGCACGCGAGGTAGGTTCCATCCTTACCGAGGTTTTCTGGAGTATCCCAGGCGAAAGCCGGGATGACGCCTTAACTAAGGCCCTGACCGATACTTCCCCATTCTCTACCTAACACATCCCGCTCTGAGATACGTACCAAAAGGCGATTAATAATTTCAAATTCTAAGAAGATAAACGTCGATCGAGAGTCTCTTCCTTCTTTCATGGGTAGACTAAGACGAGGTATGAATCGAGAATCTGAAGTCTACAGTTTTGAGAAATAATTACGTTCATCACTTTGATAATTATTCTTCCACTTCGTTGCTGTCAGAATTGAATTGAATTTAATTGAATTTTTAAGGTCTTTAAGCAACTTTAACTCAGGCTGGATGGATGATGATGATGATGATGGAATGAAGAAATTGGGAGGAAACGGGCAAACCCCGAGAAAACTGACTCGCACGATGTTTGTTCACTACAAAGCCCACATGGCTTGGGCAGTGATCGAACCGACGAACCCTAACGCCAGACGTTCTCTAGCATTGAGCAACCACGACTCTCGTCGTAGCCAGAAAACAAATAAATAGTAGTTAAAATCGAATAAAGCTGTTATGTCTGTTGAATTATTGTCCCAGAGTGCTGCTGACTTTTAATTAGTTGACCCACACAACCGCAAAGTGTTGCGGGATGTATATATACCAGGCATCGGTATTTGAACATGTTATGATCGGAATCTGTGAAGATACAAATTAATCGAGTAGTAGTCCTGCTTCAAAGCGGAATATGTCCACTCTGGGTCTTTTCCAAGAAATAAAGAAATTTGAAAAATATTTTGCAGGTTTCTTACCTGTTAATTAGAGTTTCCTACGAGACGAGATTAAGGTTGACTCGTCTCGAAAATGCCTTGTTCAGAAAGTGTTTCGTCTCGAAAATACGTATATTGTATTACAAGAATTCTGCCTCGTCCCGTTTTCCACTGACATTTTTCTGTCTCGTCTCCTCTCGTGGGCAACACTACTGAGAGTGAATATTCTCTTTTCAAATTTAAAGGGTAAATAATTATATTTTTACGCTGGTCGTAAGTTGCTAGAGACATTTGCTCAAAGTCTGCCTACTCGGTAAACACAGCCACCTTGGTACTCATCGTACCGTTACTCATAACTGCGAGTGTTGATATAATGGTTTTTGACATATTAGCTATCAGGTGTCCTTTCTGTAAGTGGGCTGCAAGATAAAAACTTCCTGCAGTACGTACGAACGACATTAGTTCACAAATCCAAAGCCATGTGTAAAAATTAAGGTAAATTTTTGATCTGATCTAAAATCAGAGTTTGTTGAAAACTTGTAGAAATCAAAGTACTTTGGTAATGCTGGAAAAAGGAAGCATTTAGTAGAATCATTACTAATTGTGGTATTCGATACCACTGCGATTTCTAGCAGAGGTCGTACATACATCAGGAGCAGTGACGAATTAAAAGGGGATTCATGTTGGGGTAAGTTGGATCTGCCTCTGTGAAACATATCAGCGGGGTAAGACGACCCATGCTTCTCTCATAGAAAATCATTGCAAATCAATGATTGAAGTTACTGTACGTATACATTGATGGATTAATTACCATAATTTGAATAACAATGGTTTGTTCAGAAACAAAAAAATAATCAGAAGTTAGTACTTAATTTCGAAAATACCCAACAGGGTGTGTGGTAAACATGAATCATTATCTTAAGCACATTTCTGGATCATAAAGAAAAATATATCAAATCTACAATAATGCACAAGAATATTTACTCCGTCAAAAGTTGTAAATGTATTATTAGTCTTCCTTTCCAAACAGTTGAGGCTCAAATTCGAAAATCCTCATAACAGTACTGACATAGTGATATTTATAATCTTTGTTAATTCTTTGTCCGGGCTTAATGTATTATCAGACGGAAAAGATTGATTTCAGTGCACGAATTGTTAACTGTGGTTTCACGAGGACTGTTCTGGGGATATAATGTCGAGTGCTGAATGTAGCGTTTGCTTTGGAAACTAATAGATTTCACCAATTACATACTTTAGGATTCATCTGCTGTTTCGAACATCGGTCATCCTTATTATGCCATCTCATTGTTTCATTTCTGCAACAATGTTTATTTCAGACTTTTTTTTTAGATAAATAGGTCTCACCATTGGTGACATGTTATAGGTTTAGTCCACTCTTTCACACTCTAGTAGATCTAAGTAATCTCAAAGTATTGTTTCTGCATCAATGTTTAGTTAATTCTTTGTTAATTACAACGTACACTATAGCGTCCTCTTTGTCCATGATTTTTTATGACAAGGGCCATCTTTGCACTTCGTACACATCAGATTTTTGTTTCATTACGTCATTAATATACGCTATAACTAAAATGTTAGTGTCACGCTGTGAAGGTAAGATACCAACGAAATAAACAGAAACTTTGATACCTAGATATGTATGTTTATTTATTTATTTGCCATGTCAAACATTTTCTTAAAGAACATGACTATATGTTCTGAAGCTTAGGATATGAAGAATCTAGGATAATACCTCACTTGTTTATTTTTGAACATATAAAAAATGAATGTCATAATCCCGGTTAGTTCACCTGTCAGAGTGAGTTCAAAAACTAAATATCAGGAACCACAAAGTGTGTCGAGACGGATTAGCCGTCTTTGGAAAGGTCTTGCCTAGAATACCTCAGATATGCCAAAAACGTCTTGATTGGTGCCATGAGTCAGTGTTGCCAACTACCTTTCTAAAAATCCTATTGTTCCAAGAACTTCCATTCCGTTTTACCTATCTGTACCAAAAATTGATTTTAACATTCTCCGACACTACGGAAAAATATTATGTGTCTCTGTTCCCAAACCCTCTAGTTGACAATGTTGCAAACTGATTTTAATATGTATTTTTTAAATTGTACAAATACCCTTGAACGTATTCGCATCAACATTACTCGACACAATAAAAGAATACTACAGTTGTCACCGTCCTCTAGCACTCTAGTTTTCAGTGTTGCCAACGTGCTTTAAAATTTATTTTTCAATTTACTTCCATACCGTTATATCTATCTGCACCAATCTTGGCATAATTATTATCCGACACAAAAAATATTGTGGGTACGCCCGTTCCCAAGTACACAGGATGTCAGTGTTGACAACCTATTTAATGAAAATTAATGCTTGTATGTCTGAGACATTTTCACTATAAGGTTAAGATAAATTTAAGCTCATGGACATTTTTTCTTGTTTCTTTTTCAAAATGAACATTGAGTGAAATTATTTGAACTAATTTTGCCAGCAACATCATAAAGTCTGATAAGTTTCGCGGCACATCTGTTGAGAACCACTTGCCGACGTTTGAATTGACCAAATCAAGCCGAATTCAGTAAGTAGATGTCAAGATGGCGCTCAGAGATAGCTAATCTATTGCTATTACTGTGGTGATCCGTTCAAGTGCAGTGGTATGAATAATTTACAATTAAGCTATTTTTATATCCTATTTCTCTTCTGAAATTTATATTGCACAGTTTTGCTTTTCTCCCACCAATTTTAACTCCTTTCTTTCCTCTCCATACGTACTTAATAGCTAAAATTTTATAAATAACAATTTCTTCAAATGTTCTGTCAAGGTACACCATGTTTCATTTCACTAACCTCGTGGTTGATTTAATTGTCCAATACTTACGGTACATAGCTAAAACATAATCGAATGTCAATTTTTGAGTAAAAAAATATAAAAGAATATAAAAACATAAACAACGTTCAAGCCGTGTATAGATTTTTTAAGCATTTGGCCTCAGCCAATCCTAGAATGAAACGTGTCACAGTGTTATATCATGGATATAGACAATAGTATATGATGACCAAATTACACCTGAAAAATCCAACACTGGAAAGGGTAGCGTGTCGAGATACTTGATCAACGGACTATAAAAGGGGAGGGTGAAGTCATTTGGCTATATTCGTGACCAGTAATTCTGTCAGACTCCCCGTAGGGAGTGTCACCCCCGAATTCTAGAGCGCATCCCCAACTTAAACATTTTTTAAGGGCAAAAATCAATAGACACCGTGCAAAACTCCACTTGCATCCTCCCAATTTTGACTTTACACCCCCGCAAACTGAAAATCCTGGCGGAATCCCCTGAGCACCGGACAATTCAACGTTTCTTGTTCAACCATTTTTAACTATTTACAGCAAATAGGAGAAAGTAAGAAAATGGGAAACAGAGTACCGCATGAAATAACGGAGAGTCTAAACAGCTGAGAGGAGACATCCACAATAACCTGTTGAATCGTCACCACAACAATCCCCTAGTCAGTCGCATTGTGACGTGTAATCCTGGTTCAAAATCTACCTAACAGATAGAAAACAAGCTGTACAAATAGGTAATAACATAAGCAATTATGCTTGTATCAAATATGGAATCCCGCAAGGGACAGTTTTAGGTCCTGTGTTATTTTTAATATACAGTATATGAATGAGCTATGTAGCTTAAAACTAGATAGTCATATACAGTCATTTGCAGATGCCACAACATTAACAATTAGTGGTGCAACGTGAGATGAAACTTACCATAAAACTGAAATAGATTTTTAAAAAGTAAGCAATTGGCTAAACGTAAATTTATTAGTATTAAACGCTGACAAAACAAAGTATATAACATTTTCTCCAACAATAACTAGACAACCTGTAAGCAATATGGAAATAAACTGCATAAATGTGAAATGATAAAAAATTGTAACTGTAAGAGTCTTGTATGAGAAAAACAAATTAGTTATTTAGAAATAATCATTGATCAACACTTGAGATGTAATCTACACATTCAACGTGTAATAAATCTATTACGAAAACTATCTTATATAAATTTGTACAACTTAGAAATATATTGAACATTAAGATACTACGCATAGTGTATCATGCACTGGTACAAAGCTTCCTCCAATACGGTATAACAAGCTGGTGGGCGGCTAACGAGACGCATTTAAAACCGTTAATTGTTCAACAAAATAATATATTAGGAATATGTACAAACAAAACGTGTGAAACAAGAGTAGAAAATTTGTATAAAGAATTCTCTGTACTTTATGTACCTAAATTGTACATAAAAGCTGATCTAATGTATTTTAAAATAAATGAAAATGAATGAAAAAGAGACAATGGAAAACATATCCATGAAACTAGAAGAAAAACAACTAAATTTAGAATACACAAAGAACAAACAAAGAAATAGCAAAATGCCATTCTAGTAGCATGGCGCCAAAAATTTACAATAATATGCCAATATATATAAAAACAGAGAAAAATATAAACAGCTTTAAAAACTAATGTCAAAATATGTCAAAAATATATCAAATGAAGAAGTAAAAGCAATCTTAGATTATGCTAATTTTTATACAAATGATCTTGTAGCTATGTAGTATCGTAGTATGTATATATTTTGTAAATAGGTGCTGGTTTTTATTTGATCATGAAAATAACAAATTTGTATAAGATAACAAGGTAATAATAATAAGCAAAAAATGACTTGAGATGCTGACTCACACACAAGCATTAGATTATGTGAGCCACTTACTCTGTATAAAAAAAGGATGTAAATCAAAAGAGAGAGAAATAAATTCAAATTACAAATGGATATTGTACGTACAATAATTGCAAGCGAAGTGGGTACTGATTGGAGATTGTTAAAGCCTCCACACTCTTTCCAAAACTATTGTTGACACAACAAAAAGTTTTGTTCTTAGTACAGCACTGAGTATTATCTATTACAATTTCTTTACTCCTGGAGAAACCATTACACCTGCCACACACTATGCAAAAATTGACGAAATGCGGTTTTCTAAAAACAAAAAACAAAAAAAAGGCCGTTGTTTGTCAGCAGGCATAGACAGCACTAAATCGCATGTGGCAAAAATAATGAAACGGAACTTGAGTTACCCCAGAGCCTCAGTGTTCCCAGGAATTAATACCAACAGGCTACCATATGTTTATGCATCTAAACCTCTTTCTCAAAGACAAACATAAACAGGGACAGTAGTGCAGAAAGTGTTTTACAGGACTTTATTGTCCCATGGCAGCCACATTTCTCCAGGGACAAGTTGGGAGTCAACTAAATAGTTAGCAGAGTGTCCCTGCAGACCTAAATCATTTTGTATCAAGCAGGTCAGTTATTCCATTCCAATAGTCAGTAATAGTGAGAGGTACGAAAATGTCCTCTTATTTCTGAACGACCTGGAGTTTTGTCAAAATCTATAAATTTAACGTTGATTGTATAAACCTATTCCTAGCGCTGTTATACGCCCTTCTTTAACAGAAATCAGAAAACTTAAATGTTAAGAAAGGAGCATTGCTTTGTACAGCCCAAAACAATGTAAAACAATATGTCATTTCGTAGGCTTTTCAAATTTTTCAAACTATATAGCAGAAAGCACATTTTCTCTTTCAAGCAATAACAATTTTACGTTTTTAGTTTAATTAAAATGGTTTTCACGTAATAGTTTAGTGTGTCTATGATCTTTTACGTTATACATCACCTTAGGCTGCTGTGAAGCCTTACACAGCCTCTCTGTCCATCTGTCCACAACTTTCAACTCAGGAACTACTAAGGCTAGGAAGATGGTTGAGGATTCATTGGAAAGGTCTCGACAAGACGAGTTTAAACCCGTATAGATAGTCCAGCTCACGGGGTGAGTCCCGAGATACGGGAGCGATTTTCAACTCAGGAACTAACAGGACTAGGAAGGTGGTTGAGATGTCATTGGAAAGGTTTCACAACGAAATATTGATCATCAAAATACAATAAGATGCTCTCTACTGAAGCTTAATGGTATACACAGTCCCGTGACTGGCTTCTGCTTCACTTGTTTCAAATGTGTAGCAGTTGAAACTCGAACAAATTCTACGTATCTGTTTATGAAATGGGTGTAATAAACTGCCTACGTATGAAATCTAGAATGCGATACCCACTGTTACCTCTCGTCACGTGTAACATGGAACACAACATAAAAACATTCAGCTACCATCAATATTTGCCAAAAACAAATAAAATTTAGCGGAAATTTAAAGAGATTATCAAATTATTTGCAAAAATATCCACAATAAGACAGCACAAGTAAACACCAGTATTCTAGATATAGAAAGAAAACAAGAACAATACAAACTTCTCGTACGCCAATTCTGAATAAGAAATACAGTCTTTTCGTCTTTAGCAGCATCCTTTCAAAATAATAAAGGTATACATTTACAGCAATGAGAGAGAATATTATGTCACAGATGTGTTTGTTTTAACACTTCAGGTAATGTTCAAAGATTCCTTCTTTTACCATTTGTAATGAATGATCTATTTCTTCAAAACTTTGTTCATCCTTCGCCGAATAGAGTTTGGTTCTGGACTTCTCATAAGTCGTATGTTGTTGACGATATTCTTATCGTGTGCGTCTAAAGAAATATCAAGATGAAACTCCATTGTCTTCTCTCCAGGCGTTTGTATATTTTCTCTGTTTGGTCTCTTAGTGTCCGAAGGAACAAATAAAGATGTACTAGTTTCACTGTTACCTTTGTACGCGTACGAAATAGGTATTGGAACCTTCCCACTGACGTTATTTACAGCTTCCGAAGTGCGAGTTGTAAAACAATGAATGTTAGATTTATTAGGACTTTCTGGTGATCTGGGAATCTTGGAATTACGAGACGAAGTTTTAGCGTTAACTTTAGAAATACCATCTTGTCTAGTGGGAATTGATTTCTGAACGGTTTTATATCTTGAAGCTGTATCATTTCGAACTTTTGATTTGTCGTTCAGGCGACCATACAAAATTCTAATTTCTCTAAGAATATTATCTGCATCTTCTGATATGGACTGCAATCTCGCTCTTGGATCATCGGCCATTTTAGGTTTGTTGATAAATTTAGTACGCGGAGCAGCACATGAAGTTTTGTTGTTCAGCTCGGGCACACTTTCAGCTGTGCAATGATCAATATTATGATTTCGACGATTGTAACTCCAGCTGTCAACTTCATCCTTGTTTGTAGCAGATATGATATCGTGCACACCTTTAAGGACATTATCGTAAGCTTGCTTCCAATGATGAAGCTTGAGGCGGTCATTCTCCCGTTTGGTAGCAATGCTTGAAGGACTTCTAGAATACGTGGCGACATTACACCCACTTGGAGAGTTCTTGGGAAGAAACGATGATTGTTGATCGAAATTTGAACCAACAGTGTTCTCACCTGATGCACGTTTGAAAGTAGAATATTTTGGTAAAGAATTTCTATTCGCTTTAGTTGGAAATCTCATGTGTGGTTCCCAAGACGAAGTACAATCATTTTCAGGTGTCTCTTTACAGAATTCGTCTGGTACAAAGCCATAAAAGTTCTTTTTATCTGAAGGAATACGACATTCGGATGTAACATGATTAAACGCAAAACTCGTAGGACTTTCGTACCGGTAGATCTGTGGTCTTAGTCCTCGAGAACCATCACCAGCACCATCTGAAGGATTTTTTAAGTTTGAAAATAGATCCGGTTGTGAATGATAGGCTGCAGGTTTTGGATACCTAAAAGATGTTCTGGAAGAATTTTCAGTTGCTGTCGAAGGTTTGAACGTATCTTTCCGCTCATTATTACTTACAGTTGATGTTGAATTTCTCGATGTAAAAGATGGAAACTTCGAACCGTCGCAACCTTCTGATTGAAACCCAAAACCTTGATCGTCCAAAATTTGGGTTTGCCTTGCTTTCTTCCTCTCTCGATCATACGCTTTCTTTTTGATGACGTCACTAAGAACTGCGTAGGCTTCAACTACTTCTTTGAACTTCTCCTCAGCCTCTGAAGAGGTGTTTTTATCCGGATGATATTTCAGAGCAAGCTTCTTGTATGCTGTCTTTATTTGGTCATCCGTTGCAAACATAGAAACACCTAACCTTTTATAATAATCCTTCGCCATATCTGTATATATCTAAAATAAAACCAATAAACATATATACTTTGCATTACTCAATTACAGTAATTATGTAAGCCGGTGCAAAAGTTGTCAAAGTAATATAAAAAAAAACTTATAAATTTTAAAATAGCATGTTGCAAGTTTGCCAAAAGATAAAGACAAGATTGATTATGTTTTCATTTAAACTTTAAACAATAAATTTATTGCTATAGCAACTCTAAACAACAAAGAAATTAACACATATGAAATCAAAACAAGAATTGTGGATGGTAATACGAAACTTCACTTGCCTGTTATCACTTATTTCGTTTTAGTTTGCACCTAATTAAAAACAATCATAATTTTGCATGATTTAAATGTGATGCTCTTTAGATACTCCCCCAGATGAAAAATCAACATGTTTAGTACATTATTTAGGATTTGATTTCAAAAGATTAGACACGATAAGCTAAATTAAAGATGATATAAACTAACCAATATAAGTTACGCTAACTCAATCGAACCCTAACCTAATCTTTGCTGTTTTGAATGATTCGGAGGAGTACCTAAAGTACAGCCTTTCAATGACTTAAAAATTGGTCACCTCCACTTTAAATGCAGAGTACAAAATTATACACGAGAAGTATACTGTTACTTATTTACTTACTCTATGGCTTACGAAACTCGCAAGTTCATCGCCGCAGTAACAAACGTTCCCCATAGGATTCTATCCTGAGCAAGATCAAGTCAGTTTTCATCACAAACACCTAATTCACGAAGACCTCTTCTAATATTATCCTCTCAACGTCGTCTCGGTCTTCCTAACGGTCTATTTCCCTCCAGCTTAACGGTAATACGCCAAAGTAAAATGTATATGAGATAAAGAAAAAAGTGTGGACTTTTGTATTTCTTGTATACTCAAATTCATAAAAAAATGTCCTATGTAAACATTTTTAAATTCCAAAACTTGTACACAATGTGGCATACGGAACTATTACACTATACATACGAGTAAAGATCAGTACACGCTAATAATATTCAACAAAAATATTGCCAAAGCAAAAGTTTCATATTACCAAGATTCCAATATCCTACAAATGCACATAGCTATCTCCACAGAGACAATCAGAAGATATTGAATTGAAATACATTTTATTTAAGGCCTTCAGACTTCTAACGCTCAGCTGGGATACGGGAGGGGAAAGGATGCGGGAAAGTGTCGGCCGGGGCCTACGTTCAAGGTACCATTCCGGCATTTGCCTGGTGTAACTGAGGAATGAATACCTCTGGAAAAGACTTCAGCCAAGATGGTCGGCCACTGGGAATCGGGAGATATGCCATCAATATTATTACTTAATATATTAAACCAATAAAGAAGTAACCAACTCCTTTTTACACATGAAGAGAGGAATGGACGCAAACGTAAAACTGATATGCAGCTCAAGACGAGACACGTTGAAATCTATTTCATTTCAAATTAAGATCAAATAATTAACTTTATAACAGACATATCCCAGCCATGTTTCTATTTATTTCAACAGCGGAAAATAAATAGATTTGAAGCAAAAACCTGTGACGTTCTTTCCATGCCATAGACATAACCAACAAAGGCTAACCAAATAACAAAACATTCTTTTATCAGCTCGAAAATCCCTGATAAGAAAGCCAAGGATATTCCAACGATATATTGATTTTAATTATTAACTCAAACAACCCGGGAACAAAATTAATGTCCAAGATATTTCCGGGGCCTTCTATGTATACTGGTGTTGTAAAGGATTGATTATTGCTCAAGGAATATACAAGCCAACAAAATCTGCTCTATGAACCAAAGAAATGTTTCGTGCACATCAAAAACGTGTTGATAATTTTAATCAAGAAAATGTTGGCAATCTGTTTGCAAGGCAATACAAAATCTGATTTTTTGTAAAATTATCCAACAACATTGTATCAGGCTGCTGCGTAACTTATTGGCCGATGTCTGCCAACGTAAAAAGGTACACTCGAAACATAAATAAGTACACTTTAATCCAGAAAATACTTGCTACATAAATCAATGCAGTTTTCCTAATTTGGTGCTAGTGTACAAATATTATGGACGGCACGAGGTCGCATCAAACTGCCCCAGGAAACTAGACACTTCGTTGACCACATTATCATAAGTATACAAACATATTTTCCCTAATAAAGTTGTCAAAACTACAAAAATATGTTTTAAAAAGAGGCAAAGACTGGTGAATAGGGTGAGTGAGAGAGGTCTTCGTACTATAAGGCGTTAATGTACTGCAATGTTCGAATAGTCATTGAATCGCTACAGATGGATGTCTCAGATGTAATCACCAGTCGGATTCCTTGAGCTGACGACTATCTTTCGGTGCAGATCGAATTGGCCATGGAGCCCTCCGAGGATTGAGCAATCGTAGTGTTCACTTTACAATTGTAATACAGAGCCCAGTTGTCATCTACGGTGGCAAAACAGGTTTTTAGATCTAGTTTGAAACCCAGATATTCATAGTTTTACCTTCTCAATGTCAGGCAGGTATCTGCAAACTGAGAGCACTTACCGAGCAACCGTGGCTGAATGTTAGATGTAGAGTATTGGCTTAGCATTCGGAAGGTTGTGGGTTTAATCCCAGCGGTCGACCAACCTGATGGGGATTATTCATTAGTTTTCTTAATATACACTAGGCAAATGCCGGTATAGTACCTTCATTGTAGGATCTTCCAGCATTCTCCCCCTATCCCGGCCTGAGCCTTATATGCCTGACGCTATAAAGAAATTAAACTAAGAGCTCTTCTTAGTTGTTCAGCTGCGCAATAAGTCGGTCGGTCTGTTGAGACAGTTTGCTTACTTGTGGTAAATCAAGCCGACGTTTATGAATTCTGACCCTTAAGTCCCAGTTTTAAATTGATGTGAAGTCGTTCCATTTAAAATAGTACAGAGAAGTAATGATGAATTTACTCAGACTATTCCGTGACCTATTTGACACGAACTATTTCATCGGGTGAAAAGGTTCACTCGAAAGGATAAAGCGGGGGTTAATACAATATGTTTTTACAAAGGTGTAAATAAGTGAAGATTCGACAAAGACAGCATAAATATAAAAATTGCTTTGTTACAAGGCAATAGACCTGTGACAAAGCCTTATGTGATGCTGTACATGGCTATAAAGTTGTACAAAAAATGAGTTATATGATTTTTAGTAAAACACCTTATGATGATGGTAAAACATGATATTAGAACTATAGTCAATTGAATACGAGATTTATATCGTAGAAAGTTGGTTATGTTGATATTATGAGTGCCTGCATTTTCCCCAAATAGAACATTCTTGCATTCAGCGTCAACGCAAGTCTCATGGAACCACTCTTGTCCTTTCTAATTGTAAGTGTATTATTCAAATAGCCTATCCCAGGCAGTTGGTATATAGAATTAAAATCTGTCCGGCAATCCTAGTAAATTTACAAGAAATAGTTTAAAATATAAAAGAGCAGAGGAAGAGAAAAACAGATAAAACTTTTAAACAGAGAACAACGGAAGAAAAATGACACAAAAATAACAAACAAAAGAACGAAAGAAATGAGGAAAGTGAAAATTACTTGGAAGCACCTGCCAGTGTTGCCAGAACTCTAAATCAGTCAACATTAGTTGGTCTTGATTAAACTTTCGTAATAGCGTGTTAATTTCCGTCATATGAAACTCTGACATAAAATCGCTTCAAGTTAATCGATTTTGTTACTGCAGTTCAGGGAGAAGCACTAACTTACTTTGTTGCTATAGGTCTATTACAAGGCTCTTCATTCTCTCTCTCTCTCTCTCTCTCTCTCTGACTCAACCAAAAGACCACAAGAATGGGTGATCATTACCACAATACAAATTAGTATTGAACTATTTCTAATTACGTATTCGTGGAACCTTCACTTATATGTTCTCCTCTCTCTTTTTCGACGTTTAAAAAGGATTTTTAGGGGAATGGAACCAAATATACAGAAAATTCTCTTAAACTTTCAAAATTCGGAAAGAGTAATGAAATTATAGCAAACAATTGTTCAAATTCTGCAGCTTTTCATGGACAAATTCAATTTATATAAAGTTAGCGATGCGATTCTACTTACAATTGCAAATGTTCTGCCCCTACGATATTATCACAGGTTCACAAACATTCATTTTCATAAAATAGGTTGGCAACACTGAAAACTGTAGTGCTAAGAGGCGGATAATCTCAAAATACTTTTCTATTGTGTCGAATGATGTTTATGCCTAGTTTGGTGGCGATAAGTCTTGCAATATGGAAGCTAATTAAAAAAAAAACATTTTTTTTTTAATTGTTAGTAACGTTGATAATTGCTGTGCCTCATCATGACGATTTCGGTGACTAAGCTAGTCAAGCTAAGACCTCTCCAGAAACACCTCAAACACCTCTCTCTACACCTTGTAGTTCCACAGATTTAGCTTCTGGACACGGACGGATAGACGGCCGTGGTGAGCAGGATTATAAAGTCCCTTTTGGTATAGCTTTCTTATCAAGGAACTAAAAAGATCACTTCTAAACATTTTATAAAAATAACAAATAGTAGTTTCCATTCAGACCTCTGTGATGATCAATTAAAGGAACTGAGCGGCCGTAGCTCAGTTAGTAGAGAATTGGCTTAACATTCGAAAGTCCCTGAGGTCCACCATCCTCAGGTTTTTCAGAGTTCTTCCTTAATCATACTAGTGAAATGTCTGGATCGTACCTACTGACTAAGCCCTGGCTAACTACCTTCTCATATTCTCTCCCAGCTTTGTTAATCAATCAAGCGGGTGAACTCCCGCTTTAATTATTTTCTATTTTGCCTTTTTAATAATAAAAAAAATGTTTTCTTCCAAAATTGTTTACGACATGAATCAGTGCTGAGATTTGCCGTCTCTAATAATAATAATAAATCCGCTACTATATCAACTCATTACCTACTAAAGGTCATAAGTATATGTGACCAAAAGTATTTCGCGTGATCAAAGGATCACATCTCTTGCCGAGCACTCTTCCAGGACAAGGAATGAGAATATATTTGTCACTCTCTAGAATGTAAGTACCGTCTGCCTGCTGGACGGAAAACCTCAGTAAGGATAACCGGCGTGAGAGGAAGCCGAACTCGTTTTGCAAATCCAATAACACATCTTTCATTTTGTATTCTCGTTAAATCTAGAATATTCCATGAATTCAAATATTGAAATTTGCTGATATGAAAGTTATGCAAGTCCGAAGATGAATAAAATCAATTTTATAGGTAAAATTTAAATGATATATTTTAATTTAATTTTTAAATCCTTCAGGTATCTATGGCTCAGGCCGGATGGGAGATGATAAGAGAATTGGTGGAAGGAAGAAAGTGGGAGCGAAGGGGAAAGACCCGAGGAAACCTACGCACATGTTGTTTGTCCACCATAAAGTCATATAGCATGAGCAGGTAGCGAACCGAGGACTCGAAGCACCAGAGATGAGTGCTTTACGACTAAGCCACCGCGGCCCTAGAATTCAGTTGTATCATATAAAGGAAAACCGTTTTCTTGTGAAAGAAGTATTAGCAGCAGGTAATGCGTGATTAGATTATACGTTCAAAGAAGTTTGAAGACGAGATAAAACAGTCGGTAGGGTGCTCGCCTTGAAATCAGGAGGACCTGGATTCGATTTCTGATACCGACCATTGTTAGAGATTTTTCCTCCGTCACACCAGTAAAATGCTGTCTGGTACTTTGAATTAGAGTCGATTTTTTCACAAATCCTTCCTCTTGTTCTTAGCCTGAGCCACAGATGCCTAATGACCACAAAAATTATGTACATTAGACAGTAGTGTATATAAGATGGTTAAATAAGGTACGTACATATCAGAATACTAAGACAGGCGTCGTATATGAACTTCAAAACAAAAGAATAATGCGGCAACGTTTAGCCGAAGGTCTGTTCACGTAATAAGAGAGGAAATGGATATAAAGGACTAGCGCTAGTTAGCGGCCATGTTGGTAACTTTGCTGTATATATCTGTGTGTGTGATATTTAGAATTTATATAACTACTCTCATCTGAAAATTATGTTAGTAGAAATTTTAATCCAATTCAGAAACAAGTCCTGATGAAGACATCAACAAGAATTTTTATTGTTTATTTTTTAAAAAAAGAGTCGCTGTAGCTCAACGTTGGCTAACATTCGGGAAGTCGTGGGTTCAATCGCAGAGGCCGACCATCGTGACAGAGTTTCTTCCAGGGGTTTTCCTCAGTCACACTAAGCAAACGCCGGGATGGAATCTTCGATATAGACCCTGGCCGACACCTTCCCGAATCCTTTCTCCTCTCCTATCCTGGTCTGAGCCTTAGATGCCTAGAGGCCATAAATAAAATTTAAAAGCTTAAAAAAAAGTTCTGTTGTGTTTTAAAGTAGGCATGAATTGATGCGAGACGGGATAAATGTATTTACAATCAATCACTAATTGTAGATAACGCTTCTCCATTACCGCTGAAGGCCATCCGTATTTTCCATGCTGTTTTCAACCTCGTGTTAGTTACAATACTCTAGAGAATAACGAAGATAGGCTGTGGTCAGCCGTGCAGTCAATCATTTCCTCCCTTTCAGACGCTTTCGATCTCGATAAAAGTTTTCCGTTCAAAGCGTCCACCGTTCTACATAGACGACTACATTTTGTGGTGAAAGATAATAGCGTACGTTGGTGAATAGAATCTGGCCATCGAATGAAACTCATTGTAAAGTTGGGGACATGCTCTCATAGACAATGTTTATTTTCTCTCATCGCTTTCAACCTTGTACCAGTACACTTCCTACTTCCACTAAATACGTTGCCATGATAGATAATGCACATATGCTCCCGCACAAATACTGTGAAACATGAGTTCAGTGTGTAAGGGTACTAATATGACTAGGCAGAAAGTAATATTGTTTTTAATCGGCTAGTTCTCGGTGTGGGATTGAAAATTTCTGCAAGAGAACGAAATTAATAGAACCTTTTACTACGTGTAACTGAAGCGAACCCATAAAGAACTCACTTGTCATGTTATGCCACAGCGTCGGAGAGACGATTTGTGTATATCCCTATCGGAACAGCATCGGAGAGATAGTGTAATGTATATTACTGCAAAGGTAGGGCCGGATTAAGACTCTTAGAGGCCCTAAGCACTTAAAAGATTGGTGCCCTCATATATATACAATTGAAAAATAAACAATAATAAACCATAAAATGAATTATATTAGACTTGCATTTTATTTGTATTTGAAAAGATTTCTCCTACATTTTTAATAGCAAAATCTTTAATCGGATCCTCAAAACTAAAATTTAATTACGAACACATCTGCTTCTATACTTAATAGAGATAAGACATCTAACCTGCCTTGTTGCATTGTTGTTCTGATGGGATTTTCAATACACGCCTTCAACTGAGAAAATAAACTCTCAGCTGAGCAATCTGTAGTCATTAATGCAGGGATTAAATTCAAAACCCACACACCGATTTTTTTTATAGGGAAGGCTGGGACCCACGCACCACTTTTATCGAACGCCATGGATCTTGTGTTTGTATATATTAGACTATGCACACAATACATCTGTTGACAATTATGCGGTAATATTTGGTCAATTATGAATCAATGATTAGGATGGGATGCAGTTGTTAGAAATGATTTTAGATGAGAGCCCTTCCACCGATCAGCTTAGAATTTAACCCCTGCATTAATGCAACACATATGCGAAAGCCAATGTCTAATTTGGAAAGGCACACCAAATATTGTCTTCTACAATTATTTTATTAAATTGTAAAGTGAAATTGAATGAAATTGTTGAAGATGAGCTGAGAATTTACTGTTGAAGTTCTTTGGGATGTTCAACGCATCCTTTCATTTATGTTGAGAGGATTTTTTCCATCGATTTTATGATCCTTGGCGGAATCCTACACTCTCTGAGTGCTCTTGCTAATATTGTATATATCTATGTTAATTTTTTTCATTTGATGCGGGGTCCCTTTTTGCGGATCCTGGTACGACTGCACTATTTGCAGTATTGCATCATATGGCCCATGGACCATGGTAAATTCGCCTATGAAAAAGGTCTATGGTGCCCTTTCCCTTGATGTCCTAATCACATGCTTATTGTGCTTAATGATTAATAAAACAAAATGAAAAAAAAAAAAAAACAGATACAAACTACGAATAAACCTTTCGGTTCAAAAGCCCGAAATGAAGTGATTCCACATGCAATTACACGTACGTTTTTAATTTTGGTTAGAGGTGAAGAGGCACATTCCGCCATATAAAATTAGTTACATGTAGGCTATTATAACAAATAGACATTAAAATCATCAAGAATATTCTTCGCAAGTATCGTAACTTTCTGTTTCAATATTTATTAAATATTAATTTTATGTAAAAAAAGTTCCCTCATAAATGTGAATGGAAATGACTCGTATTTATATGCGTTGAAACATTTTCACATACGTAGGGCTGGATTTATGCATAGGCCCACTAGATCCGGACCTAGGGGTACAACTTTCTCAGGGACGCATTTTACAAGGAAAAATTAGAATTTGCTATTTAAAACCCGAGACGAGAACAATATTTGGAGGGGGGAAACATTAAGAGAGAGCGCCAAACACTGTCACCTTTGAACTTCCTGAACCCCTAGTAAATAACTGACTTCTGGTAATTTAAAGTTAAGTTAATTTATATTTATTTATTTGTGCACCTTCAACAAAGATGTACATCTCCAGTTAAAGAAGGCATATACAGTTTACTATTACAAAATACTATATAATACAAAGATAGAAATAGGAATACAAATTTACAACTTCAAATGTTTGAGGTAAGGCATCCGGCTGTTAAAAAAAATGACAAATCTTCGGAATTCCAGAAGATCTGCCCTTTAGGTCTTCGATGCCACCTCATTCTTTCGATAATATTTTTTTAATAGTACAAAGAAAATAAAATATAAAGAGACAACTATAAAGTAACACCTACATAAAGAAAAAAATAACTATGATTCATAAGTAGCTACAAATAAGTGTAAAATATGGAACACAAAGGAGAATACAAAGTTTTGGTTGGTTGTATTTAAAGAAAGACATCCGGTTATTCCAAAGATGACAGATCTTCGGAACTCCAGAAGATCTGCCATTCTGGCCCCGGCTGCCACCTTACTCTTTCTGTATCAAAACTTAGATTAAGGTAAGACAAAAGAAAAAAGAGATGAAATGAAATGAAATGAACAAAATTAGAAATTGTACAACAAAGATTAGAGCTTATTTTATTGGGAACATTATTTATTCCTATTTTTGTCTTTGTACACACCAACCATCATTATTACACTCTTTTGTTTAGTGCACAATGGTTCGTGGTGCCCTCAAATCTTCCAACGTTAATTTAACTCATTCCCCGGCGTCATACAATGATGGAATTTTGCACAGTGACGTAAGTCCGGTGACAACACAATTTTCCATTGTAACTTTCGTATATTTATGTATATTTATATAATCTAAAAGCATATTGAATTATTTTATTAATATTACGCATAAATACTAGCCTGCAACAATTTGCCGTTTGACTGATTGCAGAAGACTTTAGGATTTGGGTAAAGAGAGAATAAAATAACGTTTTAAAGACATACTTTTCTTAAACAATTCGTACTAAAAGTAAAATATAATTTTGTTTTTGCGTGACTTATAAAATGAAAAGTATGGGGCGCACCAATTGAAGAATTTATAAAGTGACTGTGTATGAGAGAGCGCCCCATACTTTTCTTTTCAGTCATGCATAAACAAAATTATTTTTTTATTTTTTAGTAGAAATTATTTAAGTAAAGTATGTCTTTAAAAACTTTTTTAGTCTATGTCACATATCGGGCGTCACTGTCATTTATACCTCTGCTAATGGACAAGAGATATTTTGTGTTAAGTATGCATTAAGGCGTAATTTACGCTAATTTTTGTATATGAGGAAAACTAAAGTGTCTTTTCGGGTCCGCAACGGGTAGGTACCGTTCGTTCGAATCCTTCTGCCAATCGTCCTGACTAACATTTCCTTTAGTTTCCTCCAGTTTCGCTAGGCAAACGTCAGAATGGTACCTTAACTGAGATACCGGCCGCTACCCTCCCTTACGCTATCCTGGTCTGTTCCAAAGATGGATTTAAAGACCTTACAAATTCTAAAAATATCTTAACGTGTCTTTTATGACAGAAGAAACATTTTCTCCTCAACCTGACTTTATATCTTCAGGAGATGAATATTCCCAGAGTTAGTAATTAAAATTTAAAGAGGGTAATGAGTTTCTAGTGTCGCTTTTGTCCATTCCTAGAGATTTTTTTTTTTGAACTTGCTAGTTCTTAGGGGTGACGCATTGGCGAGTATACCGATACACTGACTAACAAGTACCGATACATAGCAGGGTTCAATTCTGTAAATTTACGTTTCCTTTTTCCTACATCAAGAGAAGTGGCAAAGAGGATGAATCAATAAATGATAAATAGAGAGGACAAAATGGGATGACTACCATTTTTTAATTTACTTTAAAGTGTTTTTGTATGTCCTTATATGATATAAGTGTCTTGTGTGCTTTGTGTTTTATAGCGTAATTGTATTATTTTTTTATTTTTTAAACTTTATAAATGTATTTAGAAAATTTCTGTGTTTTGTATTGTAATTGTTAATTTTTAGAATTTTTTGAAAATGTATAAATACATCTAGAAAACTTTGAAGTTTTGTATTGTAACTCTTATTGTTTTAATGTTATCCTCTAGAATAGTTTATAAATGTATTTGGAAAATTTTAGTGTTTTGTGTTGTGATTGGAATTGTTAATTTTTAGATTTTTTCTTCTTAAAAACTTCATAAATGTATGTAGGAAATTCTAGAGTTTGTAATTGTTAACATTGTAAATCTATCACGAAACTGAAATGTGCCATTTGTGATGTTAGAAAAAGTAGAATCTAAGAATGACTGAAGCTAGGATCCTTCTGAAAGCTGCATGAAAGCCGTTAACGAAATGCAATAACAATATTGTAAATAATAAAATTGGAAAATAGTTTGTATTACCTTCTCGTTCAGTGTAATTAACGTATTTTCAACAAGTAGGCTACAGTAATTTAATTAAAATTGCTCATTGTATTTAATGAAATTATTTTATTGTTATGATATTATTGAAACGTATTTTGAAATTAACCACATTATCAGAGTTAAATAATTATTATCTCGTTAATATTATTAATGGCTAGAAGACAGAGGAGAGTCATTTATCATAATGTGAGGGTAGGAAAGGAAAAGGAGGGAAGTGGTGAGGTTGGAGGGGCGGGGGGGGTTTGGAAGTCATGGGCCTAGGGCGCCTAAACTTATAAATGCGGCCCTGCATATACGCACATATATATTTCATTATCGACGACACTTATTTACAATATAGACCAAGAGTTTTCAACTAAATAGCAGTCTTAAAATATGTAGTGTTATTTGCTGTTAATAGTGAAACATATCGACTTATGCCATAAGCACCATCTAGCGGGAAAAATACAAACTACATGATCACAAGAGCATTCATTGTGTCCGTTAGACGGTTATTCTGGCAAGGCTTTGAAGGTTTAAAGCATCATTCGAAACAATTATTTACCATTTTAGTAACTCAAGAAATTTACCTTTGTACTCAAGGAATGTTGCCTTGTACTCTTGGCGAACGGCCTTAGCGCCTTTTTTTCTTGGAATTCCACTACAACAGATGTCCTCTGAACCCTGGATTTTACGACTAACACATGTTGACAGGGTTGTTGTATCGTCACTTTCCCACCCTCGCTGGTGCCTATGTTGCCAAATTCCACTTGTATTCCGCCCATTAAATTGAAATTTTAGAAGTTGATAACTTCTTGTACTGTTTGGTTATGCTATTGGTAGCTGGTGCCAGTGTTGATTAAGTTACATCTGTACTGTTATCTTGCTGAGAGAGAGAGAGAGTGCGTGCGCTTGCTTGCTTGCTTGCTTTAATCAATTTATCAAATAAAGAGATTATTTGTTTTTAATTATCAGTTCTCCATATTATTACTAATTACTAATGTAATGCGGAGGATTTATCCACAATATTTTCCCAGAAGTTTACGACTGATAACGAAAGTTTTTCTTCTTGAAAGTGAGCATTCAATTCTCGACTTTTTTATGTATATTTTGAATATAATAAACAACAGCAAGATGGTTCTCCTGAAGCAGACATTCTAGTCTACTAGTTATGAGAAAAACAAATGCAGCCGTATTCAGAAACTTTTTCTTCAAGTAACTAGCGCTGTACTAACGAGTGATTAACAATATTTTAATATAGGTAGTCACTCTTCAGTACAGCGCTAGTTACTCAAAAAAGTTTATGAATGCGGCTGTTTGTCTCCAAAGAGAAATGTTTCTTAACTCTTTCCTTGTAGGCATTGGAAGTAAATGAGAACTTGTCATTCTTGTGTTATGCATCTTTTTTTGGCCACACAAAAGGGAACGTTATTAAATACTGTACATTTTTTGCCTTTACAACACTCTTCACGTTACAGGCCATCAAGTTATTAACTTCATCTCTGTTACATGAAATGGGGATACTAAGCCACCGTAGGTAAGTGGTAGAGCGTTCGCGTAGCATTCGGGAAGTCGTGGGTTCGATCCCAGCGGCCGACCACCCTGACTGAGGTTTCCCAGTTTTTTTTCTCTCACACCAGACAAATGCCGGGATGGCACCCTTAACATAGGCCCTCGCCGACACTATCTCGCGTACTTTCCCCTCTCCTACCCCGGTCTGAGCTTTAGGTGCTTAATGGCCATAAGTAAAATTCAAATTCAAATGAGATGGGGATAAAATGTCACCTCGATTCAAGGCATAATCCTGGCATTCCTCCGATGTAATGAAAAGGAGTAAACATCTCGGTGAATTTGCGATCATTATATATTTGTTTGATATATAAATAATAAATCACAACCATATACGTTCCACTACTGGATAAGACCTCTCCCCGGAGAGAGGAGATGGTCTACTGCTCCGTGCTCCCACGCTGATCAGACGGGTTGGAAGAGGAGAGCTCTCTGTGATCTCAACTATCTTCTATTCATAGCAACTCCCCAATTGCATCACGATGCTGGGTGGGCACAGTTCCAGACCTACAAGCCTTGGAAAAAATCCTTGGCAGCGCCGGGAATCGAACGTGGGACCCTTCAACCCGTAGTCAGCAACGCTAACTCCTAGACAAGGGGCTCGGTGAATTTGCGATTAATATATATTTGTTTGATATACTATATATATCACGTGTGTGTATGGGGGAGGGAGAGAGAGAGAGAGAGAGAGAGAGAGAGAGAGAGAGAGAGACGGGGGCTGGGGGATTGCAAGTAGGTTGAAACTAAAAATCGATCTCCATTTCAACAATTTCTTTTGAAAGTTTTATGTATTAAATGACCGAATTCAAGCATTTCTTAATAAAAATGGATTTGTTGTCGGAAGCCAGTTACAACGTACAACTTAAACTCCTATGAACACAAGTTGAAAATAAGATAACATAACCTTATAGGCCTTACTGTGCATTCCTGCAATACAATTTCTTTGTTGGTGAAAAATAATAGTGCTTTCTTCTTATTTCACCTTTTTTCTTTTTTCGGAAAGAAATTTGGCAATGATGGAAGGAAAAGCGTGGCAGGGCGCGTGGAAAAGTTATGGAGTGGTTGTGGTAAAAGAAGGAGAGAAGGATCTGTGCTTTTCTGGTAGTGGGATGGGGCGAGGTCGCTAAGGTATTTCCGCAACTGTACTCACGATTAATTAACTTTTTCACTCACGAAAGGTAAATACTTTTATTTAAATAATTCTACTGTCCCTACTTATAACAAAATGTCAATAGAAGTTTAGCCAAATTATTAGATTTAACAGGCTTTAAAACAAATTGCTGAAGTTTGTCTTGCAATAAAATATTCAATTTAATTCTGTTTCTTTTGTCAGGCTACCCATGGGGAATACACACAAACCTAATTACTTTTTAAGTTACATTCACTATCAGAGTTGGCATTTGAAAATTAAATTAATTGGCAACATCTAACTTTTATTCTGAAGATGAAGAAAAAAGTTTTCCAATAGTTATGAAATAGTCCTGAAAATTTGCTCAATACTACAGGATATTTCCCTCCACGAATATTCTAATTAGCGAAAGTGTATTTGTTTATTCAATATAAAACTTGCATATTTATTTTAGTTTGTTTTTAGAGAGAATTAATCCCATTGCCTCATGATTAGCATCCACCTACATGTTCACCCTCCTACGGAGAAGATGAGTAGGTGGTCTGATATAACACAATACGTTTTTATATGCTAGCACGCTTCGCTCTTGTAATTGCTTCTGTAGTATCAGACATTTCTCTCATAAAATATTACCTGAGGCCAATAAAGTCGTCAAGTGATCTAACAAGAAAGCCACCCTCTAATAAACAGTTAAAATGTGTTCGAAAAATTACACCTTAAAGTGGTAAGTACAGGGTGTTCGATAAAAAATGTTTCACATTTATGTTCAATGGATTAAAATGTTAAAAGTGGAGCTTTACGATCATTTTAAAACTCTATGCTGCAGGTCCGAAATCGGTTCGAATTGGGAGTTTCTTTGTTCTATGTCTTAATTGCCTATTCACTCTAAACCAACTTGTTTTTAAGACGCAATCCAAGTGGGTTTTCCCGCCTTTTTGGTTTTACGTCAATTATTCAAATTTCAGTACAAGAAAACAGAAATTAACTTTCACGGACCAAAGTTCGTTTCGTCCTTCAATAATGAGTACAATTAGTATTTATTAAATGCTAGTAGTAACTGCAGGATTGTGTGCAGACACTTTTGGGACATTATTCTGTCCCAAAAGTGTCTGCACACAATCCTGAGTTTACTTTCAATATTTTAGTAAAACTAATTCTACTTATTATTGAAGGACGAAACGATCTTCGGTCTGTGAAAGTTAATTTGTTTTCCTCTACTGAAATTTCAATAATTGACGTAAAACGAAAAAGGCGGGAAAACCACTTGGATTGCTCCTTAAAAAATATTCTATATTCAAATTAATTTCATCTGTGAATTAATAAATATTGTACAAAATATTGCTCATAATATGTAAGAAATTAATATATATATATTGCATAACTTGAAAAACCAGTTGCCCAATTTGGATTTCTTAGTTAACTAAATTGGACCTAAGAAGACAACGTATAAATGAACAAGGGAGGCGAAGCCCAGTTAAGAGACTATGCATATAAGTTAGCGCCAGGCTTCAGCATCAAGCATTCTATTTGGATGATTAATGTTCCATTGAAAAAACTACGGCGCGACCTTTCCAATGACATCTTAACTACCTCCCGAGGTCTAGTAGTTCCTGAGTTGAAAGTTGTTGACAGAGCGGGTAAATAAGGCTTTACCAAAGACAATAATAAGAAGTGTCTCTTGCTATACTGTACATAGTATACAAAAATGTCCGTCCTCCGGACTACTCGTCAGATGACAGGACAAGTCTAAGATCACGTGACACCGCTGAGAAATGTCATTGGCGGGAAATGATTAATTTTCATTGGCTAAGATGTCAATGAAATTTTCGACCATAATTATAGTCGTTATGTTTCATAAAAAAAAGTTAATAAATTTAATATTGTTTATCTTCTATATTGGGTTATAGTCTTTTTTATTCTTTAGAAATAGACTGCTCTTTATCTCATCTTCGCCTTCTGAACTTATGTTCGGTTTTCTCTTGATTTTATATCCATTTTCGTCTGTACGAGGTAAAAGAGTTCTTCTTCTTTCAGTTACAGAAAATGACGGTTGGTTGGTTAGAAACAATGATGTTCTAATAGAGGATTTGCTTGTAGTTATCTCATGCGCAGAGAAAGAATGAAGCCAAAAAGAAACTAAGCATCGATCAAGGCTACGTACCTGATTGGTTAGCGAACAACTAGAAAGTTTGTTGACATCTTTGTTAACCGAAAACAATGGTTTTGATTGAATTAAGTGGGCTAACTGGACAGCACTATGCTGTGACGCTTGGCTTCATGTTCTTGGCAAAATCGCATATCCTGTATTAGAACATCCTTGGTTAGAAACTGAAGACACCAAGACTGGCCGCAACTGTCACTACAATGGAGGTATACGTGAGAACTTCTAGCATTCACTTATTATTATTTTCTTTGGCTTTACAGAACTTACTACTATAGCCTGAAATTGATAATAACAAAACGAGATGAAAGATAATCAGAAATGTTTGTACGTAATCAACCATGCTGAGCCACTTGCATTACATATATAACAAACTTATTGAACACAGATTCAAATATAGAAACAGGGTTTACGAAATATTCAGAGCAATCCAAAAATGAACAAAAAGCACATAATTTGTTAATCTAAAAAAATATTAACAATAAGTTACTAACTGTCGCAGTTGACGAGCACACTGCTAATTTTCCTAAATTTTACTGATCCAATTCAGTACACACGCAATGTCCAAAATTCGGCAACTTGTCACCATGCATAATTTGGCTTTAGCAAACATACGATGTGTACCACTAATCTTACAAGTTGTCACGAGTAGCTAATGAAAGGGAAGGTCTTACGTCTATTATGGAAAATTTGATTAATATTTCCTTCTATCTGCAGCGACTTACAATCCGCACACATGTAAAAACAGTTGTGGCATTCTTATCGGATAACATGCACTGTCAATGAGCGTGTTTCAGGGTGATCATCAATCAGCGTTGCCAACCCACTTGCTAACAACATGCATACAATATGAAATACAAAGGTGGCCCAGATTAGGCAGCGGTTCAATAGCGACAAGCTTCCCCTACATACGCGTACTAGTATTTCGAATATCATGTGAATATTTATCCATGATTACGAATATTTAAATTCAAAATTAGGTTAATAGGATACAAAATATGTTATCTATATTCAATACCTCAGAAAGAAAGTATATTTTTCCTTGTTAGCGGACTCAGAATATTTTTTATTTACTTTTAATTTTGTTTTACCTCTCAGGCCGGCTCCTCAATGAAGACATGGAGGGACAAAGCAAACTTCAGATGTGAAATTGATTTACCGTCTCCTATTTAATCTGGCCGCTGTGAAAATGGCAGCTCCTTTTAGTTTGGTTAGCTTTCTTCATGTCCACAATTCACGCTAGTTCTTTAATGAAACGAAATTGAGAAATACTTATTTCAGATTTGAAGACAGAGCCTGCGTTCTCAATTCATCTGGTCGCTCTTACTGTACTGATCTCACATATGCAGTAAGATTACTCTTCTTACTGCATAAGATTACCCTATTATGCGATAAGATTACTCTTCTTACTGCATAAGATTACCCTATTATGCAGTAAGTAGGATTACTCTTCTTACAGCACAAGATTACCCTATTATGCAGTAAGTAAGATTACTCTTCTTACAGCATAAGATTACCCTATTATGCAGTAAGTAAGATTACTCTTCTTACAGCATAAGATTACCCTATTATGCAGTAAGTAAGATTACTCTTCTTACTGCATAAGATTATCCTATTATGCACTAAGTAAGATTACTCTTCTTACTGCATAAGATTACCATATTATGCAGTAAGTAAGAGTAATATTCATTTAGATGTTGAAGCCTTCAACCTTGCTTATTGTAATTTATCTTATATGTACCTCTCTAAAATTGGTCGTTACACATACGCTCGATTTCTTTTTACCGTTTTCATCAACTTCACTTCCGCTACACCTAACAATGTTGCAATATTTCATTACGTTATTTTTGCACTAAAAGCACTTCAAAGTATTGTTATCAGAATAAATGTCTGAATTGTTTAGTATTTAGAATGTCTGTACCAGTCACTCCTGGCAAGGCGATCATATGTTTGTTTGAATTGATAATAGTATCCTAAACGAGTTGTTTATGGGACCTACAGTTTGTGGTAAAGTGAGTTCCTAACCACTCCATTTAGTAGACACTGATGGGGATTAAAACTGTGACTACGCACACAGAAAGCAACAGCACTTACCCATCGGCCATCCCAGGGTTCAAATATGATCATTTAGTTTTAAAAATCGTGGTGGTGGACAAGATTTAGCAAGAGCGTAGACAAAATTAAGTGTACTCTAAACTTTCGAGGTTGGCTTAATTTTGAATTTATTTTTTAAGACTTTAAAGCAACTTTAGCTCAGTGTGTATGGATGATGGGAGAATTGGTGGAAGGAAGAAAGTGGGAGGAAACGGAAGAAACCTGAGAAAAACCCGCACATGGAGTTTGTCCACCACAAAACCCACATGGCATGAGAAGGGATCGAACCGACGACCCCAAGCACCAGAGATGAGCGCTCTACCACTGTGGTACTGCGGCGGAAACTAATCTAATTCTCCTTGTTTGGTTTCTTTCCGGGTTGAATGAAAGGAAATTACGGTAGTAAACTTTTGAGGAAATTTTTCATTTTCTTTCTTAACGGGAAGACAATCCAGGAAGAAGAAATCCAGGTCTACATTTTGGTAGAGGAGCAGTGAAGAGGCTCACGTAGTATGATATACCTAAATAACGAGCGGCCGTAGCTCAGTTGGTAAAGCGTTGACTTAGCGCTGGTCCTGGAAGCGATCCCAGCGATTGTCCATCTTGATTTAGGTTTTTCCTCGGTCACACCAGGCAAATGCCGGAAAGACACCTACAAACTAGGCCCTGGCCGACTAACTTCCAACACCCTCTCCCCAACCATACCTTGGCCTGAGTTTGAGATGCCTAAAGGGTATAAATAAATTCAATGAACACACGTGAAATACTTTTCAAGACTTATCACATTTTACACCGTCACCACCTTGTCACTTATTTTCGCTTAATTTACTTGAAAATTACATATTAGAGGAGAATTTTGCACAGTACTTTTGACTTGGAATTACTAGAATAACATGGTCATCTCCATAAACGAAAATTTTTATTCACCATGTATATGATGGAGAAACAGATGAAAATAGAGCAACCACATGTGTATACTAATAAATATCGATCTGAGGTTCCTTATCTGGTAGAAGACTCAAATAGTGCCAATGTTCACTTTGAAGCCTCGCGTTGCTAGGAAAATCTCTTTCAATCAGGAAATAGGAAGAGGCTAACCAATAAATCATTGCAAGTGCTCCATCTCAATATCCTTTTGTTATCTCTGAGTGTTTTGAATGTAAACACGACGTATGACGTATATCAGTGATTTATGACAGATTCTTAATAACCTGCTCCTGGGGTTTGTTAACTTTCAGATTTCAATAACGCAACACTTCCAAAGAAAGGAAGGAACTGCAAAGAGCGATCGATGAACCCATTAGAACAATGTCTCCCGATTTCTGTCTGTTTGTTCCGTATCCCCAATTTTCCCATACGGCACCGCTCAAATTCATTTCTATAAATGAAGCATCCTTTCCTTTTTAATATTGTACTTTAGATATGTAAAAATATAACTCCAGATATGATAGTACTGGTCTATACTGATGATTGTGCATAATCCAAGCGGTCAAGCGATTCACTAAAGGTTCATTTAGAACCTACCACGTTTTAGAAAACTATTTATTCGTATAAAGATCTCTTACATTGAAAAGTGTTTTAAATATCTGAAGACAAAACCAAAATTATGTTGTTTTCTTAAAGAAATAAGATAACTATTGCCCTTTACTCTTAAATGGGAAACTACTTACGAAATTGTTAAATCATATGAACACTGAACGTTTTGACTCTCATCTCAATTGGTCAATACAAATGAAGAGATTGACAGATAAAGCTACCCAAAGATTTTCAATATATTTGATCCTTGGCAACTATAACATGTGGACAAGACGCCCTTATTCTTTACTAACATTTAAAATTTACCTTTCCAATGTGCTTTGACAGTGTACAGCGTCCTTGCTCTTCTGGGCTTAAATGATATTGCATACTTTAGATGTTCTTCATGGTTACAAAGAAATCATGGTAATCATAAGACTTAATTTAGAACATATTTCTGTATTGGAAAATAAATTAAAGTCCCATAAGCAAATGCTGAAAAGTAATGCGTAGGTGAATTAGGTACTTGGACAGGTCATAGAGGAATCTTCGAGATGTAGATGTCCGTAATAAAAACTGGCTTGATCTTGCCCAGTATATGCGTAATACTATGGCGAATGTTTATTACTGCGGCTATGAACATGGGAGTTCCGTAAGCCATAGAGTTAGTTTATATATGAAGGGGGGTTTCAGGCCAGGGACGACTAACCCACATTGTCAATAAGGATGCAAATAACAATTCATCGCAGACATCTGATATCCTTATTGACTATGTAGGCTAGTCGTCTTTGGCTTGAAACCCTTCATATATGTGGATTTTTTTGTTAAGATTTTCACTATAGGCCTACGTCTACTGACTATTGGAGATGTCTATAATTATCAAATCTTCTTTTACAAAGTTAGTGCTGTTCCAAGGATTATAGACCCATTTATAAAATTCATTATATAAATAATTCTTATTCTTTTGCGTAAGTATCGAAGTCAGTTTAAATTATTGTTTAAATTATTTCATGAACTACAAATGAAACACTAGGTTTAACGTAATTTGTTTCGCTCTTTAGTTGTGTTTAAAGGTTTGACGTTGCTCCTTTGTGCATACAGTATAAAATGAGAACAAACTTCTGATCCCTTTGGGAAAACTGAAAAACCACAGTGACTGCAATGAGCAGAGTTGCGGTCACACTACGACATGAAGTTGTTTGAAGTTAGTTTCTCATTTAAATTTTAGAACCTTTGTTCTTGAAATTTAAAGTTTTCACATTCTTTTTTTTTCTTCTTCTATTATTTGTTAATCAAAAGTGAAGAAAAAAAAGAGGACAAGTTTCTTGGTTATTTCAGAAGTATGTTAGTTCTGTTTTGAAGGTCACTCTTTTTTTTTTTTTTTTTTTTAGAGAACCAAAGATAAAAATCTTTCGACACTAAAATGTTGGAGAGACAAAGTGGACTTTTGTGAAGCAATTGTAGTCTTTCCTTCTTTGACTTTAATGTTTGACTGGTGATGTAATGTGACACATTTTATGCAGTTTGTCAAACTTTCTTTTGTGTCAGTACAAAGCATGTGAAGTGCACGAAGACATTTGACACGTGATGTCCTTGAAACAAGGTTTAGAGCGTAATAAAGACCACAACACAGGATTTACAGCTTCCTTGTCTTGTATTCATTTTTATTCTGTTCTTTGGATGAAAAGAGTAAGTGCAAACTTGTTGGATTTATGAGTGGTACATTCATAAACATAAGTGCATGACTACTTCTCCAAACAAACAATTATGTTTTAAGGAAAGGATCCAAACACCTCCAAATTCCCTTCTTTTTTGTGAAAAATGGTATAATTTAGAGTAAATACAGTTTATTGTATATATTTTTATAAAGCGAAATAAATTTTGTAAATAATTATAAGTCTATGATTAGTGGATTCGTCACGCTTTAAAGCATTCTTTACACATTGTTGCTAGGAGTCGCTGTGGCTCTGGCGGTAGCGCGTCTGACTAAGAATTCGGCGGTCCAGGTTCAAATCCCGGCCAGGATGCTGGAAACTTTTCTAGCAGTGTTTACATGCCTGGCGCTCTGAGGTGCACTCAGCCTCCTATTAAACTGAGTACCAGAGTGTCCTTGGTACTCTGAGCGCCTTGGGAAGGTAATGGCGCTCGAGCGTGGGACTGGCCACCACCCCACCTCACTTCGTACCGTAGGACGAGAATATGTGGAGCACTACCTCCACATCTCCCATGCGCCGTTCACGACGCATGCGTATAGTACAGGGGATAGCATTATTATTATTATTTTATAACGAATCGCCAATTTCTGTATGCCTTCTTCATAGAACAGGGACATCCTGTGTTAACATCTATTTACATAAGTGGTGGTATGTACTGAGTCATATAATTGAGCGGTGGATGTGTGAGCGTGTATGATGACGAAATGTGATCAGTGGCAAATGGTGGCTTTGTGGATGAGATGAAAGAACAGTTCTGAATTTTATTGCTATCTGATATGAGAAGAAATCTATTTGTAACCTGTGGTAACCTCTCTATCTGGTTGTATCTGCAGATCACCAAGCTTGGTACTCTTGTATATTTCGTTGGTATAAAGTTTTATGTATTATGGAGTAGGAAGTGACGCCACGAAAAAGTAATTAAAGTTAATGAAAAGCCTTCAAAATGTGATTTTGAAGGAGAACTTTAAAATCTGCTAGACACAGACGATATGTAACAAGGAATTTAGAAATAGAGTAGGCGGAAGAATAACAATACTATAGACATTTAGAAAAGAGGGGGGGAAGCTGGCCAGGACAGTGGTATGAAGATAGGTCGTAGAAACGAAAAGTGGACAAACGAAAGAAGATCGCAACTCCTTGACGGTGCTAAGGATAAGACAGCACGCTAAGATAAAAGAAACACAAAATCAGGATGAATGAAGAAAGCTTAATTTTCATCGATGTCCCTGCCCTTTCCAGCATAACACAAGTGTTGATGAAGACCACATATTTAAAATTGGGTCTATTCTTTCTCATACAATAAAGATGTTTGACAAGGAGGGACATCGAAAAAAGAAACTAGCGATGAAGACAGCTAAACGAAAAGAAGAATAATTCAAGAACAAGATAAAATGAAAGTGAGAAACAATTACGTAAAGCAAAGCTGCGCTTACAACTAAGGCATGCTTTTCTTCCTACATAGATGTCAGGACAATCAACATAAGTACATTGCAATTCTCTTCCTTGAAGAGATCGTCGAATTTCTGAAGGGATTTCTAATGCATTCATTTATTTGAGCCCCGGAGGTATGAAGAAGCTTTAAACTCCCACACGCTTCAGTAACAGAAGCTGTGAAGTCAATCAGCGCGTAACGGGTATTAAGAAAAACAGGACGACGGAATTACTAAATGTTTACAAAAAGTTCAGAACTAGTCTTAACAAAGGAAGGGCGAACAAACAAATTTTACATGGGATCAAAATATTGAAAATATTATGAATAACTAGATAAAAAAGAACACATTTGTACACTGAGAAAATTACATGTAAATAATTATTAAAAAACAAGAGTGTGCGGTTGCAATGCTATGAAATCCCTCGTTGTAATGAACTGAGGTATTGAAGATACGTCTGGAATACCGTTACATTCTGAGAATTGTAATACATAACAAAGCATCTTGTAACAATATTTAAGCAGTCTAGTTCCATTTTATCAGTCTACAAAGGCGTATCAAAAAGTCCCCAGACTAGCTCTGTTGACAAAAAGGGACAGCAGTTACCTAAGTTTTAATACCATCGCCTTAGATATAGTTACCTTGTGCAATAATGTACTGGTCCAAGCCTTGTTACTACTGTTGGAATGCGACCTGGAAGTCATGTTGTGTCAGTGAGTCCATAAACATTTGCGATTCGCGCTGAATCTCGGCAACGGTATGTGGACGGTGACCTTTCAACTGCAACTTCAGCCTGGGGAAAAGGACGAAGCCTGCAGGAGCTAAATCTGGCAAGTAGGACGGGTGCGGAAACGATATTGTGGTGTGCGAGTAACTCACAAACAAGGAGTGCTCGGTGCAAGGGTGCATTGTCGTTGTGAAGAATCCAATTCTTCGCGCGTCACAGATCCGGTCTCGCAATGAACAATGCCGCGGATATCAAAGCATGATGTAATCCCAGACAAGCAAACACAGGTAAACCCAAAAACACCACTTTAACAACTCTCGATGTAAACATAGCTATGTCAGTCGGCACACTATCTTATCAAGATTGCAGTTCACTCTTTTTGCGAGTGCAATTCTATGCTGCCGTCTGTTGGCACGCTACAGAGCTATTCAGGCAATTTTCGTTACAGCTTTATTTATAACCTACATTTGTTTCGATGTTAACATTTTACACTATAAAAAGTGAAAACTCACCGTGTGATATGACACTTTAGATCAATACGTTCTATGTGGCATTTAAATGTAATTATTAATGGTTTTTATTTTAATATTTCGTTTCTTTTTTAATAATATATTGTTTCATTTAATATTTCAATAATATTAGTAATGTATTGTTGTATTATATGTTGTATTCGATTGTCGGAAGTAACTTGTTAGTTTATAGGATTGGGGTAACGTCATAACAGAGAGTATGACAAACTTATTGTTAGGGAATGTGGTAAGTTGTTCACGAATAATTTATACCAAAGAAAAGAGATGTCAGCGAGGTTGGATTGGATTTTAAGATTTGATTTAATAAAAGGGTTTTGGATATTAAAAAAAATGAAGTTAGTTATATATTAGTGGAATTGTCATAATATTTTAATGGATCAGATTAAATACGAAAAGAAGTTTCCGTTAGAAATGTAATTCTTGTGTGAAATGAAGATAAATAATTGTAAATGTATAAAACTAAGCTATATAAGAGATGCTGTGGGTATCGTGGGATGGAACACGATCTTGTACAAGTTAATTGTTTAAATCTTTTGCATTAACGGTGTAGATCACCCCCGCTATACGATCTTGTACAAGTTAATTGTTTAAATCTTTTGCATTAACGGTGTAGATCAAACCCGCCATGTTGGTAAGACCTTTCCATTTATTTCCATGGGAATCGTTTTCTCGTCTCATATCTATCAGAAGTAGAATATTCAAGTTCTACTTTCACGAAGTTTGCCTTGGTGGTTATTTTGACTCTTGTAGAGTTATATTTGTGAAGTATCTTCAGATATATGAGTATAATGTATTAGCAATAGTTTACCATATAATCGCAATACGTGAACGGGAAATTATACTGTTCGTGTGTAAAATATTGCATTTCTATAAAACAGCATGAGTCAAAGGAAACTTGACGAAACACTAGGTGGAAACAGAGAGATTAAAGTTACTCTCCTGAGAGACATAAGACTAGTAAACCAATTCACATGTAAATCAATAGAAAGGTCATTTCATTGGCTTTCATTAGACGCTATATCGTTCGTTAATTTCAATAAAACAAATCATCACTCAGGTTACTAATTATGACATTACTCTCCAAATAAGATAGTCTTACAGTTCAATAAGGAAACATAATTGTCGTGTCAAGCAAAAACGTTGAATGAAGCTTTAATCATGCTTGATTTCTCAAAAGCACGAAGTGCCTTGTTTAAGCAAGAGATACTCAAGCTTGAAATTTGGTTGTTAAGTTCGAGTATATTTTATCTAGCAAAAATCAAGGTTGTATCAAGCTTGAAACATACTTGTCGTATCACGTCAAGCCTAACAAGGCAAAATCAAGAGAATTTCAACCTTGAACCAAGAAAAAGTGTTATTTGGGCTGTGAGATTACCACAGCCCGAATAGTGGTTACTTGTATAGCTCTGAGGAGGACGAATGGGAGGACTATGATGTGTCCATGGTACTAGATAATGTTTCACCAGAAAGCATCAATACTGATATAAAATCCAGTGAAGAATCTGCACTTGCAATAGAATTAGAAACTACTTTTCCTCCAAAGAAGTGGTGACTGACTTGTTGTGTGCATTTCTCTAAATGAACAAATAAATGTTACGTGGGATTGTAACAGCAAAGCGTCACATCCAGAAGGACCACCTTCAAGAAGTGCAAGTGAAAATTCCTTGATTTCAGAAACAAATAGTTGAACAGTGATGACAACATTTTATTGTAAAGTTTTAAATTGAAAGTGTCGAAGACTTTATAACGACCGACAACTAATCTACTCGTAGAGCTGATACAGTTTTCTTTAATGTAAACTTCCAGAATATTGATCTGTCTCAATAGAAAGGGTATTACTACGTTCCTACCATAAAGCGGTCATTTTTTGTTTCGTAATCCCCGTGATATGATTATAATAGCCTTTGTATTTGTGCTGGATAATGTAATTATCGCATATCGTTTTTCCAAAGTCAATACAGCAAATTCATCTTGAGTTAATATCTTCCACTGCCATAAATTTTACACGTCAAGACATACCGCTACACTAACTGTAGACTTCCCTTCTGTCAAACTTTGTGATTTTTTTTTCTCCGTTGGTTTACCGTACCGGTATGTTTCTGTGTAAATTGGTTGAAATTTAAAGGCATCCTTCTTTGGATTATTTACATATCCATTTTTTATTTATGCCAGATTTCAACAGTGAAAAAGATACAACACTCTAAGTTTGTATTAAACTTCTCTTTAATTCCCAATGTACAGTATTTGTAGTTTCTCAATTTCCTTTTCATTCCAAGTCAATGATCTGGACGATCTGGGAGTCGTGGTGGCTCATTAGTCTAGCGCTCTGATGTTAAGGGCCGTTGGTTCGATCCCTGCTCATGCCATGTCGGTCTTGTTGTGGACCAACACTGTGTGCGTAGGTCTTTTCTGGATTCTCCCGTTTTCTCCCACTTTCTCCGTTCCATCAATTCATCTCATGATCATCCATCCGGCCTGAGTCAAATTTGCCTAAAGGCCTTAAAAACTCAATTCAAATTCAAATTCCTTTCCATTTTCTGAATCTCTCTATATAAAAATGAATGTCACGATGTTTGCTGCCGCATCAATCAAAAACGGCTTAACCGATTACAATAATTTTTTGCACATGACTAAATAATGGTCCAACTTGAGATGATATCATATTTTTGTAAACTAGAAGTCTTTATTTTCAAAAACATTGTAACTTAAAGTTAGTAGCCTATCTTTGTACACAACGCAAAATGAAAGTTATCAATCATTCAGTTATCGTACAATAGCTTATTTGCCCGCCTGTTTTGTGGGTTTAATAAACTATGTGTTGGTAACAGTCATCAGTACTGTCAGCAACCAGCTTTTTAGGGGTGTGTTAAGTAATATGGCCGTTGCGACCACTTGGAAGTAGTCAACCTGTCGAACAACATTGTAGTGTGGGTTGCCGTATGCTTTGCTTGAATTATTTACTACTGCCATTGGAACTGAATGGATAATTAATTAAATGGTCGATTATCCCTGAAGATAATAATTTTAGAATCAAAGTGATATAATAACTTTCCAGACTGGTCCACTGTCTTACCATCTGTAAAAAATCATTCCAATCGGTGAAGCACTTTTTGCGTGATGCTCACACAAAAATACTCACATTCAATTTTATAGAGAAAGATTAACGTGTTCATTGGTACCTGTAGGGGTGTTCGGAAGTACAAAGTAAATTCCGAAATTCGGAATTACCTGCATTCAAGAATTTTCCAAAATTCCGCCATTTTGGAATTGCCAGTGCCGTGGTGGCTCAATGGTAAAGCGCTCACTTCGGGGTCTTGGTTTCGTCAGTTCAACCCCTATTCGTGCCATGTAGGTTTTGTGGTGGACAAACACCATGTGCGTGGGTTTTCACCGTGCTATCCTGTTTCTTCCTACTTTCCCCATTGCACAAATCATCCCATCATCATCCATCCGGCCTGAGCCAAAGTTGCCCAAAGCCTTTAGGCTAGAAACCTTACAAAGACCTACATTCAAATTCATAAATTGGAATACCGAAATATCCCACTTTCCAAAATTCCAGAATTCTGACTTTCCGTAATTCAGGAATTCTGGAATCGCAAATATTGACATTCCGATTCCGGAATTCTGATTTCCATTCCGAGATGTTCCGGAATTCCGAACACCCCTTGGTACCTGCACAAACAGAATACTCTAGCCATGAGATCAGAAAGCATTGTGCCCAAAGGAACACCCTTTTATGGGGTTACTTTGGGTGTATCTATATGATATTTAAATACTTGCATTTACCACATAAATGCAGAACAACCATTAACATCGTTATAAAGTATATAAAGCTGGTGTAAGAAAGAAAACGTTTAACTTAATATGAGACGTAACAGAGAAGTTACAGTAAAACATGTTTTTAGTGCCCAATGTAACTACTTTGACGGTATTATAACACTGCTTTCATCCTACACTACATCGTTTCTTTGAATGAATAAAAAAACAAACATGGCTCAGGTTACTAATTATAACATCCCACTTCGTATAACTTCCTCTTACAGTTAAACTAGTTGGTGCTTTGAGGCTTTTCCCCCACTATAAAGACTCACTACGCTTTGACCTTTATACATATAGTATACGCAGAATAAAACATTGGTACATATATTTATTCTCTTCTCTGTACAAACACAACTGCAAGATATACCAATGTACATTTCTCAAGACTGACTAATTCGTTTTTGATAAAGCTTGCTCTAAAAGCAATAATGTGCATCTGCTCTCATTTCAAGTATGTCTTTTGCTAACCCAAAACATTTTTTTTTCAATTTGTGCACTCTAAATATGCAAAGTGATCTCGAGCAAAAGAATTCAGAAAAAGTGTGTAAACTTTTTCTTTTGAGACGCAATGATAAACTTTACACACTCTTTGTGTACACGTTTTTTACACGAACTAACAAATTCTAGGGAATATGTAGAGAAATAAAGTACGGTACAAAAATTTTTATTGTCTACATTGTAGATTATTTTCATTTAGAAATCCCAGTAGCACACAAACGTGTTTTAAACGTTGTTATTTTGTTAATTTCGTTGATTAACCGTTATCGGTTGAAAAAAACTACGTATAATTTTAAACCATGTATCAACAAATACTTGACATAAGTTGAAACGATCTTAATTTAACGTGGATTCAACTGTTATTTTCAACTATGGTTTAGACTTCGTTTCATAGTATTCTTTCTAATTTAATGGAATAATTTCACACAAATTTGTAGTATTCTGAGTACGATTCCCACTAATCTTGCACGTATGTTGTTCTTTTTTCCAAAGAACTTTACATTTTTGTTTGCATAGTTTGTATAGTACCACAGAGTTTGGTCTAGGAGCCATTGTGGTGTAATTAAAATAAACTGAACAGCAAAAATTTGCACAAATATACACTGGATATTCATGCAGTTACTGAAAGAATTTACGCGAAGCTAAATGTATACACGTCCGATTTATGGGCCTTTAAACTGACAGTTCAAATGTATATCTCACCCCGACATATCAGTGTGAGATGCCCACTCATTTGGTGGAAGATGCCAAATACATTATAATTAAGATATGTGACAATAATAGTGGAATTGAAATGTGAAATTTCATATCAACATTATCTATAATACGACTAAAATTCATGAATAAGTAAGGATATATTTTTACCACCGCTTCGAAAGTCAGCTAGGGTTGTGATTCCGTGTTCTGATGACTACAGCATACGATTGGTAAGCCGGGAGCCCTCGGATCGATTCCCACCCGAATCTTTTTTTCTTCTTTTTTAAATAGAAGGACATGTTGTTGTTCCTTCTTGCCCTGTCAAGACTATTTCAACATTGATTCGTGTAAACTCGGGTGCTTGATTCAATTTTGTTTAATCCTTTTAAGTTTAATTGGCCAAGCTTGCATTACGTTGCCTCACTTGTCAAAGTAACCTTGATTCAATGTTAAGTGAAATACAAATTGCTATGTGGGAAGCTTTAAACACTTCTTGCGCACATTGTTGATATCATTTAGTGTCAGACGAAGAGATATTGAATCAACATCTGAACGAAATCTATTAAAAAATGTATATGGTTGTTTTCCTATGTACAGTTTTGAAACCATCCCCTACAAAGTTATTATGACCTGATTCAAAACTTAAATCAATCTTCTTATGACAAGCGTGACAACTTGTTACAAAATTAACACATCGAGCCGAAAAGGCTTAAACGATGTTGATAGTTTGCAAGAATCAAGATTAAAGTAACCTTGACAGGACAGGAAAAAATGCATAAAAAAGGTTGACCTGAATGTAAATCGAACTGGGGACCACTGTCACCCCGATCCGATGACATAATCACTACAACACTTTATTACATTATTTTTACTGACATTCCATGATTTCCTGTGTCAATTGATACCCTTAGAACTAAGTTGAAAGCACACACAAACATCCATCTTTGCCCAGGGCAGGATTCGAACTCACAAACTTACAGTCGCTCGCCTAACGTCACACAACACACGGCTACTTTGATTGGCTTGGCCACTTGACCACAAAACCACTCACCCTACTTTGCTATCCAACCGCTATTCATACTGAGTTCATCAGATCGCTAAGTAATGGGTTTACTAAAAATGGGACGTGAACGTACTGCGACGACAACGGAACGAAACCAAACAAAATTCAAGTACATTTGAAGTTTAACAAGCTACCTCGCATAGCTGGTTGTTCCAAGAAGCGTGATTTGGACTGGAATCAGACCTGTTATAACAACCAGTAGCAATCTTGTTCAAGTAGGACACTTATGTTCTTCCAATAAGTTTATTTCATACTTGTTACATAATATCAGGTTTGAGAAACTCAAAGCAAGTGACTGACAACCATGTTAGTGTGGACTCATCTTACTCTTACCAGATTCTCTTGATAGAAAGCGTTATTAAGCAATGATAAATTTAATTAAGGTAAAACAACAGAATAATCTTCCAATAATTATCAAATTGAGATTATTAAAAGATCACAAGAAAGTACACCTTACCTGTTGTTGGTTTTTTTTTTCGTTTTTTTTAAATACATAAACTTTTACTGACAAGGGTATCGTCAATGAGATCATATCAAAACCAATCTGAAAATTTTCTAGTAGAATTTACGCCCTTTAGAGAGGTCATACACATAAAATTAGCTGCCCATATTAACTGCAAGGTGCCGAGACAAAGGCTGGAATATTGGTCGAAGTGTATGAAAAATGTATTATTTTTTTTCAATCAACAGAAGTCACTTCCGATTCACTTTCGTCCTGGAATGAAACACTGTCGAGTTGTAGTGTCATCTCCCACACCACAGCAGGCCTCACCAGGAACGTATTTAGGAGAGGGGGGGGTCTGGAGCCCCCGAAATTAAGATTTTTGAAATCCATATAATTTTACCTATTTTACAAAAAGAAAATTGAAATTCGAGTGGCCCAGACCTCCTAATACATCTCTCCAGCAACTTGCTTGCTGGCAAGCAGTGCTGTGGTGTGGTAAGTAACGTTACAACTAGATGGTGTTTTCATTCTAGGACGATGATGAAGCAGAAGTGACCTCTGTTGATTGGATAATAAAAAAAAAAACACTTTTTGTATATTTCAACCAGTATTACAGGCCCACTCTGTTTCCTTGCAGTTAATATGGGCAGTTATTCGTTTATATATTACCTGTCGATAGGACGTAGAGTCTCCTAGCAAAGTTTTAAGGTAGGTTTGGATATGATTTCATTGACGAAATTTCAATTAAATAAAAATTTCTTAGTGATGTTAACCTTCTGGTTTCCTGAAACAGAACCAAATTTCTTTGTTTCAGAAATTCATATTCCGGCTTTCCTTCCTTACCTCAATACAATGGATTAAAACAAAATTAAATTTGATTTTTTTGGGGGTGTGGGGTACATATTTGATTGTCTTCAAGATATTTCTCTTTACACCAACCAAAAACCATTCCGGCAAGCGGCTCAAGGATCAGAAATATACTAGTAATAGTCACAGATGGCTAGATTTACGAAAATTTCCATCCGTAGATGTTCTATCAAAAGAGAGAGAGATAGAGAGAGAGTGTGTGTGTGTGTGTGTGTGTGTGTGTGTGTGAGAGAGAGAGAGAGAGAGAGAGAGAGAGAGAGAGAGAGAGAGAGAGAAATAAAAGTGTTTAATGAATCAAGGGTTTGTAACCGGAATCCCTTAATTAATTTTGTACGAGATAATTGCATAAATTGTGTTTTCGTTCTGCATCTCACCGCTTTTAAGCCAATACTTTTTAACTTGTCAATTAGATAAATGGAAACCGACAAAAAGCAGGAAATTGAAAAAAAAAATGCATTTGTTTCATTGTGATGAAAAAAGGAACATTTATAAATAATGTAGATTATAATAGCTAAGTTAATATTTGGTTTATTCAGTTCCTTTAGTAAGCACCGAATAAAACCATTAAATCTGTGCGTGATATGTATTCTGCCTTTACATAAATTGTAATTTTGGGATATATTGGCTGTTATGGCTTAAGTTCATCCCAAATTTGAATGATGACGTCACTTCTTCGTGCACTCCTCTGGGAGCAGGTATAGGAAAGTTAGCGGCCAGGGTGTTTATTTAGGTATAATATCGAAATTGATCCGGTGAAAGTGAGTAAAAGTCCTGCAGAATCTCATTTAATATGGTCGGCACCATGGCTTGACTCTTGCCGTATCACTTCAAAATAAACAGTAAAAAAACGGTTTCTTAAAATTGAGAGAGAGAAAAGTTCTTATCTGTGTACCGAGAAATATTTTTTTCTACAAAATGAGATATCAGCATACTTGTTTAATTGAAAATAAGAACATGCTGGTTTGGAAATATAATTTTATTTTCAATTAGATAAATATGCTCATATATCATTTCTAAGAAAATTGTTTCTCGGTGCATAGATAAGATTTTTTTCTTAATTTTAAGAAACTGTTTTTTACTTGTAGAGACAGACGTACAAAGTCAAATTAGAAACGGACCAATATTTTTTTAGGGTGTGGGGAGGGAATCCACTTAAAATTATTTCTTTCGTTTCTCAAATCCTTGAACAAAGATAAATTTCCCTCCGACTACTACTTAGAAATTTCTTGTGATTTTCGAAGAGGATGGATTAAACACCATATTATTCATTCACCAAATCAGCAGTTCTTCTTTTGGACATTACTTACGTGAGATATTTTAAGAATATAAATTAGGTCATGAGACAAAGCGATCAAAAGGAAAGAAGAGATCAAAAGATAATATCGATTCTGAGAAGGAATCAGGACTAAAAGGAAGACAAATGACAAAAGACTTTAGTGGGTTCCTCAGACCAACATCTGGTCAAATATCGAACAAGCTCACACCCACAGTCACTAAGAAATAGAGAGAGAGAGAGAGAGAGAAAATGCAATGACATGACGTACATCCAACAGCCCAGATCAAACAAAGATAATCTCTTTTGTTTGCAATGACTGAAGGCTTCTTGAGAGAGTGGAAGCTGATATTGGTCCATGCATATTACAGCTTCCTAAAGAGGATGTTCTTTCCTAAAGAGGATGTTCTTTTCTAAAGGGGATGAAATGTCATGCTAAAACAAGTTGTAGCTGCAATTCTACCTAGAATAACAAAGGCTTCTGTCCCTTGATAGCATTTTAGCCCTCGCAAGCATTATATTTTTTAAATAAAATAAGCTGGTAACTCTGACAACTGCTGTGCTTAGGTACGGAAAAACTCACAGTACTTGTGTCGAATAATGCTTATGCTAACTAACTGAATGCATACAATTTGAATAATTGATTATTTTAAAAATCAAGAGTTTGCCACACTGAACTATTGCACCAATTAAGACTATACTGGCGACTCTGAGCTAGTCTTGTGAAGACGTTTACAACAATACCTCAGCCACGTCTCTACACCTTAAAGTTCATGAGATATAACGAGTTTTGGGCAAGGGTTGGCAACACTGAAAACGGTGTTCTTGGTACGGGAACACACATAATATATTGCTATTGTGTCAAATAATATTTACGTTAGTACTGCTATGTCTAAAATAATGGAAGCAATTGGCGAAAATATTTAATTTCATAGAAAATGGGTTGGCAATACTGATAAGCGGGTTGGTTGAAGACGTAAACCACCTCATTGTTTTTGTATTGTGACGAATGTTTATGGAAAGTTTGGTGCAGTTAGGTCTAACTGAATGGTGGTAATTTGAACAATTATTTAAAAAAAAGTATTTTGGCAACACTGAACTAGACGGTTCCGGCGGTTCTGAGCTAGTCTAGTCAAGACCTTCCCATACATATCTCTAGACCTTGTAGTTCCTGAGATTTCATTTCTGAACACGGACGGACGTACACCATGAGAGGAAATAGAAGGTCCCTTTTGAGCTTTGCTACACCGTAAAAACAGTACCGCAGAAATTGGGAGTCCAAAATTAGTATTTTGTACTCCCAAATTTTCAAGGGTACAGCTACTCCTAAAATTGGTACCGCTCATTTGGTAGAATGATCTGGCCAACAATTATTAATAATAAATATGAACATATAACAATATATTTTGGAAGAAAAGAAGAAGAAAAGAGTCTTGCCTCCGCCGTGATTCGAACCCGGGATTTTATACTCAGCAAACCAACGCCTTACCACTACGCGAAGCCGACGACCTTGCAAACGGTGGTTTTGTCGTTGCATTTACAGTGCACGTGTTACGTAAGAACCCAGAGAGGTCACGTGTACAAGATGGCGTCCACGAGCACGTTATTTGTTCCGAAACTGTCTCCTCTCGGAGAGTCCGAAGATAGCCGAAGTAAAACCGAAGTCGTTGTGCTCTCGTGACTTCACTCAGAAATACAGTATAGATTCAGCAATGCGATTTGAAACGATGTAATAAACTGTACTTCAGATTTGTATTTGTACTGTGGATAAGTTCATGGTATGCTATATCCCCAACATTTCCTGATTTACAAGTTCAAGGGTAAAAGGCTAATTCGAATACAAATATAATTTTTATTTATGACCTTTAGGCATCTAAAGCTCAGATCGGAATAGGAGACGGGAAGGGATGCGGGAAAGTGTCGACCAGCACCTAATCCTGGTATTTGCCTGGTGTGACAGAGGAAAAATCCTGGATAAACCTCAGTCAGAATAGTAGGCCGCTGGGGTTGAACAAACGACCACCCGAATGCTACGCCAACGCTCTACCACTGAGCTACGGCGGCTCGGTAACTACAAATACAATTAATTGGCAACGGATTCTTTGAATTTAAGTTAGTTTCGAACTTTGAATTACAAGGATTTTTCTATTTTTTAACCGAGTGCTTACTTAACAAAAGCGATTTGAGATTGGCAAATCTACTGCGTTGGGCTGTTAAGTGTGTCAACAACTAATAAATGACCACACGAAAAGAACGTGCTTTGTCCATTTTCTTGATTTTACGGAAAACCGTTTTTTTAAAGTTCACAATTACCATTTAAAAGTCCACCTGAACATCAAATAAAGATTTGTTTGTAGTAGACGAACTATACATATCCTCTTCATGGATGTTAGCTTGTAAAAAAGTTCTCCAAAGAGCTAACAGATGGCACTATTATCTCAATTTGACCAAAAATGAACAAAGCGCATTCTTTTCCTGTGGTCTTCAAATTGAAACTTATTGACCGTAGGTAAATGCCATGAAAGTACTCAGAATGATGTTCAATACTATTTTTGTCTTGCATCCTCGCGAGAAGTACGAAACGCCGTGTTAGATTATCCCCTGATACATAATACATACTTACACTTTTACTATTAATATTAGTAATACCAAGAACATCAAATACACGCAATGATATAAGTAACGATGGACAGTAGAATTTCGTGAATAAATTGTGTTTAAATCTATTGAGTAAAAATATAAAACTATTTTGAGTACAAAGTAAAAAATTCTTGAGTGCAAGGATAAATTTCTTGAGTAGCTAAAATGATAAATAATTGATTCCAACGAGGTTTTAAAATATAGAAACCTTGCACTAATCCTGGCCGCTGAAACGTACAAAAAAACATTTGTTTTGAAATAACGTCAATCTACTAATACTGCTAATTATTTGTTTATTTATTACCAATTTTTACGTACTTCGTTCACATTTGCCTATCCAGAGGTCAGCGTTTTGTTTTCACTTGTTCGATTTGTCTTCACAAAGCCTGTCACTGCGAATAGCGCCTAACAGAAACAATGAAATGCTCTTGTGAGCATGTAGTTCGTATTTTCTTCCCCTAGATGACCAACAATATTCGCAAATTTGCTGCCACCTATTGAGAATTCAGTGTACTAGAATCTAACATTCTCCGTGCTACGCGAGTTCCGATTATATATTTTTGAAGACGAATTATATATATTTTTCGATTGTTTCGGCATTATTTTCGTGAATGAATGAATAAAAATGATATATTCGTTTTAGTAGAGCTCAGAATTTGTAAATGGAAACAAAATGTTGAAAATTCGCAAATATTTCATGACTAAAAAAGCAACCTGAAATGTTAACAACCATTTCTTTACTTCATGTGATTTCTTGAGTGTTCAAAATTCTTGAGTATTCTTGGGTGTATTGGTTTCTTTGTATGTAACTACAATGCTACTCCTACAAATTCAAGCATAGAGAGTTCAAACATTCAAAGAACAAAGAATCATAGCCATTTTAAAAGTGTTATTCGTGCCGATTTTTTTTAAATTTTCGGTTTTATTCATTGTTAAAATCGCTTGATTATTGTGGTGAATATCTAAAATTATAACCATCAAGCTATTTAAACAATGTATTGAAAAGAAAATATTATAAGAAAATATTCTTCGTTGAATGTTTGAATTCTCTACGCGTAAATTTCTAGGAGCAGCTTTGTAATTATGTGCAGTCAAAACTACATGGAGACATACTGAAATACTGCTGCCATCTAACGTTAGGGATTGTTCAATGACTTTAAGCGGATTAATCAATTAAGAAGAGGATTACATAATCATCTTCGACCGTTGCTTCATAGTAAAGACTCTTCTTCATTTTCTTTTTTTTTTTTGTGAAACGAGGTATGTGTAAGTAAGGTTTAATTAAAGTTATACATCTTCATAAATTACATAATAAAGGATGTAATTTAATACATTTTCCTTGTCAAATTTCTTTCTACTAATTTAAAAAGTTTCGAAACTTTCGTATCTTAGCAAATGATTCTAAAACTTAATTTTCTAATGTAAATATTGAACTTTCATGTGCCCTCAGTGCCTCCGGGGTTTAATGAAAACTATTTTTTTTTTTCAGCGCCGATCACGTATCCAATTATAGATTTTGTACTAATTCAGTGTCTTTAATAAGGAGTATTACATTATAATTCCAATGATAATACAAAATCTTCTTTGTTTACTTGGAAAGTAAATATCTCTTGCTTTTCTCTTAATGCAGAAACTTTGATTTAAAAGAAAAACGTAATTTATACGATCTTATATATTATAACCGTTGATTCTCTTCTTATTGTCGATTCGTAAACATTTGACGGTACACAGCAAACAAAACGGTTTCTTGAAATTGGGATAAATAGTTTTGTTTTTTATGTGCACAGAAAAACAACTTTCTTAGAAATGAGATATCATTTTAATTGAAAATGAAAGTGGGCCGGGCACTGATCTTATTTCCAAATTAGCATGTTCTCGTTTTCAATTAGATAAAAATGCTGGTTTCTTATTTTCAAGAAAATTATTTCTTGATACACACATAAGAACGCTTTTCTCAATTTTAAGTAACAGTTTTTTTTTTACAATGCATGCCTGAGCAATATCTCAAGATTGTGTGGTATTTAAAGCGAAGGCGTGAACTTTCTTACCCATAGATCGTTATAATTTGGCTTGCTTTTAAAGAGTTTATTCTTAAGATTAGACGAGTAATATCTAATATTCAACACGCTCACATCTATAAGTACTCAAATAGCTTCTACAATTCAGACATGAACGAAACAATTTATGCTCCATGCTCATTGAAACATCACTCGTAAACTATTAAAGCATATTTCTTGTTTCATCACAATGATATCTTAACCTTATCAACATCGTACAAGCTTTATCCTTCTATTCAAGTTTAAGCATTACATTCACAAACATCGCATAATAGTAGCATAAACATTCTAGCAAAATATGTACCTCACATAGTCATTCATCATTAAGAATAATCAAGCGTATTCTTTCCACTATCATACCTCCTCCTATTCACATTACAACAAACCAACAGCATGATACGAGAATTACTTCGTATTTTAAAAAATAACAACATTTTATTTGTCTGCCGATCCAACTTATTAGTAAGCTGTTCGAATAATCAGTAGACATCAAAATATATGGTAACTTTTCAATAAACCAACAAGACTTGGACTATTATACCATTCATACGGCAATCAAGTTTGGAGTACAATCAATGAAATTACTGTACATTTCCATACGGTAATCAAGTTTGGAGTACAATCAATGAAATTACTGTACATTTCCATACGCTAATCAAGTTGGAGTACAGTCAATGAAACTACTGTATATTTCCATACGCTAATCAAGTTTGAAGTACAGTCAATGAAACTACCATACATTTCCATACTACAATCAAGTTTGGAGTACAATCAATGAAACTACCGTACATATCCATACGGTAATCAAGTTTGGAGTACAATCAATGAAACTACCGTACATTTCCAAGTGGCAATCAAGTTTGGAGTACAGTCAATGTACACTTTCCATTCCTGTCCCCGTTGCTGCACGGTACGCGTGTCAGGCATACAGCAGCACGCTTATGTACGAAACTTCCAGAGGCTATGAAGAAACTTCTTAACCATGGTTCTATAAAATTAGAAAATTTGCTACTTAACCTGTGTTCGTATCTCCTTACGTGCAACAATAAATGCTCATTGATCAATATGCGACCTTCCCTTGTTACTAACAACTGTTCAACCCTCATACGAATATTTCCAGTAAAATCATGGTAGTAGGCACCAGTTAATACTTAAAGGGATAAGTCTACTACAATTAAATAAAACTGAAGTCGTGCAAACTTGATGTTAAAAGCAGAGCAAAAAATACAAAAATATAATCGGAAGAGAAACAAAAAATTTGGTTTAAAGTAGATGTTAAGGGCCCATGAATCAAAAGCGAATAGAATGAATGAATTGATACGTGTTAAATGAACAAAATGGGGACTGAAATATAAGGTACTAAGTATTATACAAATATTAGTGTTGAGCAAATCATTAAAAAGGTAATTGCTTACCTTTGGCCATATACAGAAGAGATTTTCGGACTTGAATTACAAAACTGGTGGGCCGAAGAATATCAAAAGTACCACCTGAAATCCAAATGAGAAACCTGACTTGTTTTTAACTTTCAAAATTAAAACAGGTAGCTTTTAAACACATGCAGGTTGCAACACATAGTACTTGGCCTGAGCCATAGCTGTCAAAATTAAATTTAAAATAATACTTAGTACTTTTTGAAAGTGAGATGAATACAAGGACTACAGATTTTTCTTTAGCTTGAAAAACAAAACAAAACACAGACAGAACAAATCATATCTGGAATAAATCGAAGACTATAAGAAGAGGGTTTAAAGTTTCAAGCAATTGTAGCAGAAGTAGCTGTACAATGTAAGATTTAATCAACTCCCCCACAAGGCCTCAACAATATTTACTTGTGTCCATAAAATTAAGAGCTAATTAAAGATTTAGATTGTCAAGTGAATTTGAATGAACCAACACAAACAAAATTTAGTATTGTAAAAGGAAGCATCAATACCTTAAGAAGAGAAGTTACTTGATTATTTTATAAAACTAATTAAATAGATCCAAATAAACAATATCGACATCCTGTTAGATAAATAAATATCAAAGAAAGAGTGAAAGTAATGACCGCTAGTTTCTGCCAATACACCCTTAATATACAATTAAGTGTAATACAGTAAAGAAAAACATAAAGAGTAACAAATTGGTACTATTTAGGAAATGACTGCAAATAACCCATACTACAGCGTTCCTCATTGTTATCTTGACAACAATAATGATGGCGCTAAGTTTAAAATACTTTCTGGGGAGTACCATACATAACATGCTTCAAGGTGCCCAAGAAAGTTATCAATAGGTGATTCTATGGAAGTTGACTATAGACATTCCGATACCAAATATGACCAGCGATCGACCATTTTCACTGAGGTCTATTCAGTCATACTAGGATAATGCCGGAATGGTACTTTCTACTTAAACTCTAGCCTTTCCTCTAACGACATCTTAGACATCTCTGTAGTGTTATAGTTCCTGAGTTGGATGTTGTTGACAGACATACATGGTGGTTGTATAATGCTTCCCAGTACTTTCTTCTAAAGCCTAACAAACAGGAAATTTAAACACGTTGATAGATGCTTAAATGTGATATATAAAAAGATCTTATGTCGCAGTGTCAACCCCTAGAGCTTGCAACACCTACTTCCCCAACATGGTTGCCCCGGCCCTGAATTCAATTAGTATTACAGCGTATGGTTTGGTTAGGTTTTTTGTTAGAGCTTTGTGACTGAATAGGCACGTATACCACAAACTACCTCAAGCAACTTGTACCGTATTTATACAGCGAACAACCGTAGGCACTCAATATGAAAACAAGGAAAAGGGAAGCAAAATTGATAATTTGAATACTGGTATATAGAAAATTCTCTCAGAGATAAAAATAGTTTAGCATAGAGCTACAGCAAAAAACGTTACTTAACATTAAGATTGCGTGATTTACACCCTAATCTAGGATTTCATTTCCAAGCACAGAACTTATTATTGTGTGATTCAAACCACACTCAAGTTAAAATCTGAGGCAGAAAATACGAATTCATTGATCAATAAATGATTTCACGCTTCTCTAATGAGGTCATTAGTCATAACTCTATATGTCGATTACAGAAGCCTGGTACAAGTTATATCGACGAATAAAAACGTTCGAGGTAATCTTTTATATATAATCCAAAATATATGTGGCACAAGACTGTCATATTTTGTACATGGACAAATTAAGACCAACGGTTTATTTGTACAAAATATGACAGTTTGGTGTCACATATATTTCAGGTTATGTATAAAAGGTCATCTCGATTGTTTTTAAATTCGCCAATATCATCTGTACTCCTTATATCAGTACAAAACCCCGTTTGGGGTAAAAGGAAGAGTGACGCAAGAATTCTACTCACAAAATAAGTGATATTTATTTTGCGAGTGACTTTCTTTGTGTCACTATGGCGAAAGTATTGCCTTTGTAATAAAATTAATAGACAGTATCCTTCCGCCATAGTGACACAAAGAAAGTCACTCGAAAAATAGATATAACTTCTTTTGTGAGGAGAATTCTTGCGTCACTCTTCCTTTAACCCCAAACGGGGTTTTGTACTGATATCACTTATTTTGTAAGGCTGTCTATAAGAAAAAAAAAGACTAACACGAGCCATCTATGCCGATGCTCCTCTCTCCTGCACACGCGCTATAACGTGTAGGAGACACGTGCACTGTAAATACAATGGCGAAACCACATCTGCGAGATTGCTTCGGTGTCTGGTGGTTAAGGCGTCGAGTTGGTAAACAAAAAAGCCCTGGTTCGAGTCCTGGCGAGGTTAACACTAGATTTTCCTTTCAGAATATATTTTCATGTGTTTATATACGTTTATATTCATTACTAATAATTGCTTTCCTGTATTTTACGTACATTATGTTAAGTTAGTGACCATGGCGAAGTGGAGGTTAGGTAAGGTTAGGTTCGGTCATGTAAATTTTTAAAATTTATTTTTATGATTAATATTTTTTCTTGCATTATTCGTACATTTTCTTAAATTACTGACCATGGGAACGTGGAGGTTAGGCAAAGTTAGGTACGGTCATGTATCTTTACATTTTTCTCCTTTACGTCATGCCCAGATGAGTGGAGCAGCGGCGGAGAGTGTTCTCCGTACGGGCTCGTATTTAAAAACTGGCACGTGTCACTATGGCGGAAGGATACAAGATCGATTTTGCTCCATATCTCGAAAGCTGTAACTCCTATAAAAAATGTAAGCTTGGATTTGCCCCCATTATCATGGGGCCCGCAATGGACCCCTAAAAGCCCCCGGTACCACCCATTTGGGGCTAAAACAAAAACACACAGAATGATGGACGTTTGTGAAAATTTGTGATTCGGTTAAAATATGTCTTAACGTTTGAACCGCTCCACCGATTTTAACGTATGATACACCGTTTGAAACATATTGAAGCGTAGAATACGGTCCAGTAAGTTTCGGCCGCCTATATGGTCTGGGGTCAGTGCTATCCTAAACAATGTGAAATTTTGATATTTTTTTCAAAGCGCCCTAGGGGGTCCCAAGGAGATCCTACCGACCCAATTTTTTCCTGTGTCTTAGTATTGGAAAGAGCTTTCAAATGTAAGCTCAAGCATCAAAATCGACCTTATACTTCGGTAGATCCGAAACTAACTATATACTATCTGAGTGCCGCTAACAGTGTCCTTTGCCAACGTCACTCGAAGAACTGCCGTTCTTCATGATCACAATGACTTCTTACCTCTATATAAGCTAGTTCAAAGAACTTTGTAACAAGCCTCAATAGACTGACAAAGGAAAAACGTACTTCTTGAAAGAATGCTTTCGATATTTCGAAAGAGCACAATATCATGGTTTCATGGTCAGATTTAAGCAGTTGTCTAAAAACTGTCCAACACACTATGTCTTGAAGATCGTTACGGTCATTGAAAATTGCTGCGTGTTTCTACGACGGTAGAATGAACCAGAAGACCAAGCGCAGTACAATCGCCATGTGTAATTAACAATTTATATTAAATAATATTCACCAAGAACATGAACAGTCTAAATCTTAGAAAAACTATAACAGTTATCGATGACGGAGTGATAGAAGCAATTTCATCTCCTCGAAATAATAATGAAGAACAGTAGTAATCTCATCTGATAGTTGAGGACAAAGGCAGCAATCTTGGTCCTGAAACTTTGTGTATTTCTTTATTTCATCTATTTATTGTTTGGATGGCACATCATATATTTCTGTCAATCATAATGAATTTTATAACTTTCATAACCTAATAATGGTCACAGACATATTGATAATCGCGATAAGAATTTTCTGTAGTTTGACCTACCAGTTCGTCTTGAAATTTGCCTTATTATATTCTGTCATTAAAATTCACCGTCAATGATAAAAGAATGCTGAATTACGTCAACGTTCAATCTATATATCAACCCCAAAAGTCAAAAGATACAAGTGATATTAACCAATAAAAAATGTTCGAAGCAATCTTTTATATATAACCTGAAATATATGTGACAAAAATCTGTCATATTTTGTACATGGACACATTAAGGTCCACGGTTTCTTTATACAAAATATGACAGCTTTTTGTCACATATATTTCGAGTTATATATAAAAGATTAACTCGATTATTTTTATTCGTCAATGTCATTTGTATCCCTTGGCTTGTGGACTCCTCATTCGTAGTTCAGTGCACCCAATTAGTAGGACATTTGCTTGTCGGATAATAAATAAATCTTAGGAAACTAATCATGAAAGATTACGTTCTATATCGTACATGGTTTCTAGCTGAACAATGCTGTCGCAGATATTGATGAAAGTTTTTTTGAAATGAGTACATTTTGGAAGAGACATAACGGCAACCTAATAAGATACATTGCGTTTGTACCTCCTCTATATCAACGTGTATTGTGCGATCGTATGGCACCTACACTAATTACGAAGCTTGCATAATGAAGTCTACATCCTCCTAATTATGTGATGGTTACCATGTAATGAAATGGTAGCTGCTTTTTCATCTTGAGACACTTTCAGAAGTTGTGATTAATTAGTCAATGGCACAATATTAATTAAATACTCAACGGAATCCTTTTAGTTGAAGGTAAATCAGAAGACACAAGGGATTCTAGTCAGACAGCAGCTCTTCGACTGTATTGCTGCCTTCCTGTTTCCTATAAATGCAAGTGTAAATTCAAGATAATTAGGCTCTACTAATATTAATTCAATTCAAGGACCGGAAATTATATTTTAATTGGAACTACATATGATTATGAAGAGAATTATCTCCCAAGATTAGTATGGATGTCGAAGGTTCTTGCTATCCAAACTGCACCAAATATTTGTAACATTTGTCAAGAATATTAATTCGAACTGAACAAAAAAAAGTAAAAGTTAAGATATCCAATAACCTGAAATTATTTATGACGGAGGATGAGCTCAGACCTCTTTAATAGTAACTGTTTCACATGAGTACATTAATACACGCTCTGTGATTGGTTTTCAAAGTTAACTATGATTCTTTTTTTTTTTTGAAGAAAAAATATTATTTTATGAATTAATTTCACACTATTACAAACATACACACAGATTCAAAGAAAATGGCCAGTGGAAAATAATCAAGGTCATGAAGTAGTCGGGCCGAAATGCGACGAACACACAGTACAATGGGGAAGACTGCATAATCAAGAACTCCACAGACTTACGATTCACCAGACATTATAAGAATACTGAAATCACGACGGCTAAGAGAGGCAGGCTATGTAACTCGGATGAGGAACAAACTAAGATTATATTCAATTGTGGATGGTAAAACGGAAGGAAAGAGGTCGTTGGGAGGACAATATTACGAGAGATCGTTGAGAGGTAAATGTTCAAGTTGAAAACTGGCTTACTGAGGCGATGGACTTGCAAGTTCCGTAGGCCATAGAGTTAGTTACCAACCTTTAATATTGCTTTACGAAACACGTAACTCGTTATGATCAAAAAGGGAAATCCGTTGTATTTTGCAGTTTGAATAAAATAAACTTCAGTGAGATGAATATAAATATTCCAAATATCCCGTGGACATTGCAATTTGTTTAAAGAAATTAGTCTGTGAAAGACAAGGAAGTAGCTTGAGTGCCAGAGACTATCGAAATTGAACGTAAGTATTGAACCAATTTGAGAAACGTTAAAACAGGACTCAAATGTTTCAGTTAGGGACAGTTCTCAGAAGATTGAACGGGTACGAGACACGCTACTCTAAATCAAGCTTCAACTCAGCTAATGAATCCTTACAATATCGAATCGTTGCATGGCTAGCAACTTAAGCCAGCCTTTGAGCATCAAATAGTAAAACCATGAACTTGACGCTTTTTCTGTTTAAATTTGCATTATTATATACCTGAAATCCTCTCATTCTATTAGGCGTTTAGCAAAACAGTGGTAATAAATTGAATGGTAGTTTTCTATAACGGAAGCAGGACAGAGGTTCTTTAGAAGAAATGTCGCAACGTAGTTTTAGAGGTAAAGGCACGCGCATTTGACACTGCACTGTCACAAATGACGTAACATCTTGCCAAATAATGACGTTAGGTGTGTCACAATCGCAAATCAGAATCCATTTTGTACCGTGAGTGAAAACGAGCTAGTGAGCTTCTAAAGACAGCATCTACAGTTTCAGGTAAAACAAAAAGGGGGCTCCGATCCACTCTCTTCAATGAATCAGCAGGATTAGAACCCGTGACTAAATTAACAGCACTGACAGCAAGCGTGCTAACCTCTCGACGAACTCGAAGTCACTTGAAGCATATATTTGAGCTAAGTTGATGAATTCAGTTTAATGGTGATTTCTATGCTCATTTACCATGCAAAGTCTATGACTTAATAACGATTTTTTTCTGTGGGAAATTCCATTTATGCTGCATTCTCGGCACCGTAAGCTTTACTCAAATACGTTCCTTGGGTATAGCTTCTATTGTGATATAATAAGCCGTGGTACGCCAATTTTGAAGAGATATTACGTCATTTGTGGCGATTCTGCTTCATTTTTGGGAGGCTTTAATGTTACTACTCGTAACGTCACCTGTCATAGTGTAAACAGCTTCCATGATCATTGAGTTATGATTGATAACCGTAAAAGTATCAGAAAGAGTTAGTTTGATTAGATACGTTATCGTTTTGATATTAATCATATAAGCTGCTTAGGTTTGAGAAAATTTTCTTCAATTTGCCAAATTTTTAAACGTTCTGTATTTACATCCAAATTTTCGCCAGGATTTTCAGTTTGTGGGGTAAAGTCAAAATTAAGCAGTGGAATTCTACACGGTTTCTAGCAATTTTTGACCGTAAAAAAACTAAAGTTGAGGGGGGGTGCTCGAGAATTTGGGGGGTTTGCACCCCCCCCTTCAAAGGGGGGTTGGCAAATCACTGATATAAATTTATGAATGTTCTCTATATAAATACACCTTAAACCAATCTGTATCAAAATTTGTTATCAATCTTCTTGGACCATGGGAAGATCGTAAAGTACGTCTGCTCGAATAATTTTGATCCGGGACAAGAGAAGTTTAAACCTGATTGTCAGCCATTTATTTTGAAGCAAAATGTCCTATTGCCTCATACGATACACGTGATATATGCAACTAACAGGTCGGTTTTTAGGTAGATTTCGAAGAAAAATATACCTATTGAGATCGGTTCGATATCAAAGTATATATATATATATATATATATATATATATATATATATATATATA
>JAGDQP010010309.1:0-22404 GCA_022664845.1 Lepisma saccharinum
ACAAGTTAAAACCCGTATCACTCATCCAGATCGCAGGGGCGGTTTCAGAGATCGGGTAGGTCCCTGAGATAGCGGGCCCAATTTATATCTTTGGAACAAGTCGAGCTAGGAAGATGTTTGAGGCGCCGTTGGAAAGGTCAAGGCAAGACGTGTTCAAACTTCAAACCCATATCATTCATCTAGTTTGAACGGGAGGATTCCGAGTTTAACAGGCGGGAATTCGCAACTTTGAAAGTACTAGAGCTAAGAAAGTGGTTGAGGTATCCTTGGGAAGGTCTCGGCAACACGAATTCAAACCAGAATCATTTCTCCAGGAGGGCGGTTCCCAAGGTTTTGGGGGGGGATTTCAACTTTGGAACGACTGGGATATGAAAGTAGTTTATGTATCTTTGAAAAGGTCTCGCCACAATTTTTCGAACGCAACATTGATCATATAAAGAGCATGCTCGCTGCTGAAGCCTGGCGGTGGCTTATATGCACAGTCCCCGACTCGACTCCGCCTCGCTTGTTATAAATTTGCTAATTTCACTTAAAAGCACCGTAGAACTTTGACCGTGAACTCTAGAATTTTGACATTAGCACTCAAGAATTTTAGTGATTTGTACTCAAGAATGAAGCTAATGTCTACTCAAGATCCAGGGTCTCTACTTATTTTTTTATTTTCTATTAGTATACTAATTAAGCATTTGACTGAAAATGGGCCAATTCTTAAATGCCATTATAGTATATGAGGATGTAAAATTTCCAACTTTCTATATTTTCCCGAAAAATTCAAGGTCTGCAAACAAATAAACTCTTTTATCGTTTCTCTTCTTCATTAATCAGTCAAACCAGACTAAACTTCAACTTAGGCTCTGGTCGACTTGATTCGCACGTAATTTTCGTATCTTATCACGGCCTGAGCCAAAGTTGTCTAAAAGTCAATGATAAAATTGATGCAAATAACATAAAAATAAATATGTGAAATGAAGAAGTGCATTAGATAAAGATAAAGATAAGATAAAGATAAAATGAATTTTATGGGCGGTAACAGCACTATGGCTTACGCCAGTCCCGATACGGGGGAAACCCCTTATCTTTGTCACGTCTAAACTTAGCTGTTATCTGGATAAAATACGAAAACTGAAACAGTAAAATCATATAAAAGCTGAAGATGTAAAAGGTCTTCAGAAATATAAAACACTGGCGTAAATAGCCAAAAGAACGAGAAAGAAAACTAAAGATGTATAGAGTCTTTAGCATAACAATTTAAAAAGCGTGCAGGTTGTAATTTTTCCCTGATGCCTGAGGATTTCATCCTCGGTTGTTGATCCTGAATATTATCCCAAGCAGGTATAAAGACTCTATATTTCTACCCAAATAGGTAGTAAGTAATCACTTACCAGTAGCCACTAGTTTTAGGACCTTCCCCAGGGTCATTCCATACCAAATCAACCAATAGAAAATAGTTTTAAAACTTGTGTTTTACAAAATGTGTGATATTTGGTAACTGTTAATTCATTAATATAATAAAAAATACAAAACTATATGTTTTTGTCACTTTCGGTTTTTGAGGAATAAATTGTTAAAAATAAAAAAATCGACTAATTTTTTACGCGTTTTGAAACCTTTAAGAGCCCGAAACTCAAAAACTATTAAATTGTCCTAGTCAACGCAAACTTCCACCATTTGTTTCAGAATTTCAAGAGCTGTAATTATTACTATAGTAATAATATTACTAGATAATAATAGAGCTGATATATTACTTGATTTTATTAGACCAATCTTTATATTTTTTTTAAATTAAAACAAAACTTTTTTTGAAAAACTCGAAATATAATTTTTTATTTTTCTTGAGAGATAATATGTTAAATGTGCTTCTGATTAGAAAGTATGTGCAAAATTTCATGATAGTATTTCAATGGGATCATGTTGGAAAGAAATCTAACTAAGTACATAGCCATTTTTTTATAACGTGTATAATTAGCTTAAAAGGCAGTACGCAAAATGGCTATGTAAATTTAATTGGTTAAAATGTGATATACAGTATCTTAATTTCAGTTCTAGTGTAGAACAAGCCAAGCTGCCGTAGTTCAGTGGTAAAGCATTGGCGTAGCATTCGATAGGTCGTTGTAAGATAAGATAAAATGGATTTGATGGGCACTATGGGTAAAAGCACTATGGGTTACGTCCGTCCCGACGGGAGCAAGTTCGATTCCAGCGGCCGACCACCCTGACTAAGGTTTTTCCAGTTTATTTTTCTCAATCACAACAGGCGAATGCCGAGATGGCACCTTCAATATAGGTCCCGGCCCACACCTTCCCGAATCCTCCCCCTTATCACGGCCTGACCCTTAAATGCCTAAAGGCCATAAATATCAATTTTAAAACGGCAGTAAGAATTATTAATTTGAAATTATTTATTTACAGGCTAATCTACCACATTTACTACTTTATTATAATAACAAAGTGGTAGGTTCATTAGCCTGTAAGTAACTAATTTCAAACTAATAATTCTTACTGCCTTGTTTTAAATACAGACATCAGGCTGGACTGATTAGTTTTTACTAGGTTTGTTCTACAATAATTTTAAATTTGAATTATATTTTTGACCTTTAGGCATCTAAGGCTCAGGCCGAGACAGTGGGAAGGATTCGGGAAGGTGTTGGACAGGACCTATGTTGAAGGTGCCATCTCGACATTCGCCTGATGTGACTGAGGTAAAACGCTGGAAAAACCTCAGTCAGGGTGTTCGGCAGCTGGAATCGAACCTACGAGCTCCCGAATGCCAACGCCATCCTCCAATTTAAGTTCTCTTAATAAGTTAACTGCATGCTGGTTACCCCTTTTAAATAACTCTCGTATCCAATATCGTGCGCTTATATTTCCTGTTAGACTGGGTTACCAAATAGCTAGCACAAACACCCGCGAAAGGCACTGCTTGCGTCATGATCTCTCCCCAAAACCAGACTCTGAAGCCATATATTCGATCTTCGACGACCTTGCTCTGATGAATGAAAGAGGGAGGGAACTCTGCTCTATTCTGGAATGTCTGCCCACGACCCTATAGTGTCATTTGAGACCAGCCAGAAGAGTTCTTCTCTACCTCCCCCACGCACACTGGTCAGTGGCCACCACGGAAGTACGAACATAGAAGAGGAAAAGAAACCCTAACGTAAATGTGAGCCCCTGGTGGAGGGTATGGGAAAGTCAGAAGCCCATATATTACTATAGGAATTTCATTTTTAATAGCCTCACAAAGAATTTGTACATAGGATGGAGGGGAAAGATACATAAAATGAAAGAGGATACTAAAAAGAAGTATTCTTTCAAGGGTTTTAAAAAATAAGCCACGTTTTACACGAAAAAAGTGATTTTTTTTCTTCTCCGTATTTCTCTCCCATTTAAAATGTATGGCGTCAAGAGCATCTACATTTAAAAATATGCTACAAGGTCAGTTTTGCTCCTAAAATTTCCATTACATTTTTAAATGAAGGAGACATTCTTTAGGCAGTTCTGTATTAGGGCTTTTTTAAATTGACTTTCTTGTTTTTGTAATATGACCAAAAATGTTAGTACACTGTCTAACTGTACCTCTTCCCCTTAAAATGAGAAGTGAGAAGAAAACTACTCCCACAAAAATGCGAGACAAACAGAACTATATAAAAGAACAAATGGTAAAATTATCAGTTTCTAGCATTACCCGGTATGAATATCTTCAAAAAATCTGCTACAAATTTCTCCCATCTACATAATTTCATTACTTATGCTCGACAGTTCCAATTTTGCATGTAAATTATGACAATAACAAAAAGCCAAACATCTTTAAACATACGTACTACATGTACACCAGTGTTTCTTAACAGGTGGTTCACGGCATCTTCGCTAGTGTTTGTGTTTTATGACTGTGTTTAATGAATATTGAACTTTAGTGACGGAAAATATTTTAGTGGTATGTGCTCAGTGGTGCTAACGAATCTGACGCCTTTACTCCAGCTTCTTCCAAATAGCGGAAATGGTGAGTCAAAAGTAGTTTTATTCTGTTTCTGTAGTTTATTCACTGTATTAAATTTCTCAAATTTACATAAGAACGTGAATTTTTCATCCGAGTAATTCAAAGGTTATAAGTAGGGAATATTTTGGACAATTTGGTGAGCTGTAACCTCACAATACTCTCTCACTGAATAAATTCGAGCGCAGGCAAGCCAATATGTAGTTAACGCATGTGAATCTGCACGTACGATATGGGATAAATACGGTAACAGTTAATAGGAATGAACACGTTCGCTAGATGCGATGTCAGTTAATGGGAATCAACACGTACGTTTTGGAATCAATTGGGTATCAGCCGATCTGTAATCCTGCTGTGATGTCCAATGAAGTCGTTATATGACAGGAGGGTATACAAGTTATATTTAGAGCTAGGACTTGTATACATCTGACTAAAACAGATAAAATCGCTGAAAAGGCAAAGCCAAAAAAATAACGAACAGGTAACATGTTACAGGTTTGATACAAAATCAGCGTCCTTCTCTGACAAAAAACATACGAAATCATCACTCGATAGTATTAACTAACAAACACTATGGCTTATAGAACTCGCAAGTTCATCGCCGCAGTAATAAACGTTCGCCATTGGATAATATACTGGGCAATATCAAGCCATTTTTCATCACGAACGCCTACTTCTCGAAGATCTCTTCTAATATCGTCCTCTCAACGACGTCTCGGTCTTCCCAATAGCCTCCTTCCAACCAGGATAGAATATAATCTTCGTTTTTTCCCCATCCGAGCTACATGGCCTGTCCACCTTAGTCGTCGCGATTTCATTATTTTTACATCATCTGGTGAATCGTACAGTCCGTGGAGTTCTTCATTATGCAGTCTCTTCCACTCTCCAGCCATCTGAATAGTATTAATCTAGTTAACTAATAAAGGAGATTGTCATATACGATAACGTGTCATCTAATTAAAAATTCACTTTGACGTGACGAAAAGTGGTTTCAGATGTTAAGTCTGAGGAAGACGCTGATGTAATGTTGAAACTTAAACGTTATCTTCCTGACCTTGACCTATACAATTTCGCAACTGACTGCAATATGATAAAATTAATTACATGCGCGAGAACTGAGACAGTCCTTATGTCACAAACTGAAATGATTAGTTCAAAATATATCATCATGACAAGTTTGTTTATACAGAAATTCCGTATCCGCTAAACCGGTAACCGCTCAAAAATACAATGTAAAATTCCACTTCTTTAAGAATAGTGTGTAAAATTCAGAGACAGAAACCACGATCACATAACTGTTGTTACAGTATATTGTTATAACTTTTTAATTTTATTATTAGGTACTGCTGCTGATGTCTTATTAGTGTATAATTTAGAAATTAAACTTTAATGTATGAACACGAAAAACAAGTTATATAGAGAAATTCCACTAAAATATCAGGTTATCCCGTAAGTAATGTCGTAAATGTTATGACAGCTCCAATGACATCATTTGACGAGCGAATAGTGAAGTAGACGGCATGTGCCATAGATGTGTCATATAGGGCACTTGATTACTGCATTTGTGTGTAGAAGGAGAACAGTCTACATTTTGGAAATGTGGCTTGCGTTTGATCATGGCAGTATCGGAGGACCACAAACGGCATGCCATGCTGTGTGAATTTCACCAGGGACATCCAGCCAGCGTAGCGGCATGAAACATCAATGCCGTATATGGCTATGGATGTGCGAAAGTCCAGCGGTGGTTCCAGAGGTTTTGGTCACCACCAGCCTTACCGATAAGCCACGAGGAGGGAGACCTGTGCAGCTGGACAACAATCCTGCGAGCAGTGGTGGAGGAAAGTCCAACGCAAACTGTTGAAGAACTGATCAGTGTCACCCATTAGACGTTAATCGTCATCTGAAGGACCTTTGGTATCCCTTGGGTATCGAAACTCGCAAAATAGGTACCCCATGCGTTAACGCCTCAACAAAAGCAGAAGCGAGTTGACAACTGCAGTACCCTGCTCAGCCGTCACAGACGTGTGCCATTTCTGGACAGAATGGTGACAAGGGATGAACAGTGGGCCCTTTACATTAACGCAAACGGCAGTTAGCACCTAACGGGGGCGGGGAGCAGGAACTGTGCCAAAACAGGATCTCTACGGCTGCAGAGTGATGTTGAATGTTAGGTAGGATATCCCTTCCGTGTGATAATCCATTTTGAGTTCTTGCCACGTAACAAGACCATCAATGCAGATGTCTACTGTCAGCAGCTTGAACGCCTACGGACTGCATTGTTGGAGAAACGTCTTCTCTAGTTAATTGCAAGGGTGTGCTCATCCACGGTGATAACGTGCGCCCACACACGGCAAGAAGGACCTGTGCTAAGATCGAGGAATGTGGCTGGGAGAAGCTCCCCCATCCTGCGTTTTCACCAGATCTTGCACCACCAGAATAGTGTTTTTCACAGCCTGCAAAACCATCTTTTTGGGAAACACTGCAAAATGAGGATGACGTGCGACGAACAGTGCGCCAGTTCTTTGCCTACAAAACCGGTGACTTCTTTCAGCGAGGGATTCAACAACTGGTTGATAGGGTGCACAGCTTGCAAAACCACCTTTCTGGGAAAACACTGCTAAATGAGAATGACGTGCGACGAACAGTGCGCCAGTTCTTTGCCTACAAAACCGGTGACTTCTTTCAGCGGGGAATTCAACAACTGGTTGACAGGGGAAGAGTGTTGTGGAGTCCGATGAAGACTATTATTCTGACTAACGGTAGTGTTCCAAGTTATAGTTTTTTTCCTCACGGTGCAAATATACGACATTACTTATGGGATAAGCTATTATCTCACTCGTGACATTTTTTTTTTATTAAAAAAGAAACAAATTTCTTGATCCTAAAATTTGCAATGGAAACATTTTTAAGTAAAGCTACAGAATTACTTAACTGATCATTTTTTAAGTGTGCTGAAAAGACAACCTAAATAATGGATTCGTCTGACACCCCAGCACATTGAATTATTCCTATATACAGTGTTCTCAGTAGGCCTTTGAATACATTCCCGCGGGTACATGAGCACTACTATATACCATTATCCGGTTATTATATCCCATACCCATAGCTTCACATTTATTCTTCACTCTGACTTACTTTAATGAACCGAACGTCTATATTAAAAATTTCTATATTTCTGCAATTATTCCCAAATTTTCAAGCATTTGAAATCAATAGAGTTTTCAATTTTTTTGAGATTTTATACTAGTTTCCATTAAATACTACAAGTTGCTTTTGCCTAGTCGTTTATTCCCCTCTTATCTACAGTTTCTTGTTTAAAATCCAATTAAACTTCATCTAACATACTTTTGCAGTACAGAACTACACAACATAAGGATGCATGTATAACTCAAGTTTCATTACAAAATTTGAAATTCAAATCATGCAAAGGAAAACAATTAGAAAACTCAAAAAAATTGAACAAAGCAATTATTTTGGCATTCAAAAAATTTGATTTGAAACTTGTTTGTTATATTAGGCAGCTTACCTCAAACTGTGGCCAGTTCATTGCCATGTTAACACCATGATTATTGGACCACCATTTCAGATCTTTCTCATGGTCTGCGTTATTGACCGTATGATAAAACTCTTCATATATTTGAGGAAGACTGAAATATAAAGATTAATGGCTTAGGGTGTTTGCATATCAACCCATTCAAATATATCACACATTAATGAACGACGAATTAATGGCACCACAAAACAATTACATATACTTTTCTTTATGGTAATACTTATGGTACTCATACAGATTACTAACTAATGGGAAAAGAAGAACGTCTCGTTTAGTATTAGGTTTCACTGAGAAGAACTTAAAGCAATTTCTACCCAATAAAACGAGCTACATGTCTGTGAAATCTCGTATGAAAGCATCGGAGGTATTTTAAGTTTAGTTGTTCTACCTCATCCCACAAGTATTTACAATGCTTCAGTTAAACAAATTCACTTAGTTTAAGATAATCATTCACTTAAGGATAATCTAAAGCAACGATCTCCAACAAAAGATGGCAGCACTACCTCCGTATATGTCTAATGTATTTTCACTGTTACACGGAAATTCAATGCTGCTCCTACAAATTCAAGCCTAGAGAGTTCAAACTTGCAGGGCAGAAAGTTCATAGCCAATTCAAAAGCATGATCGATGCCGATTTTTAATTTTCTTTTTGTTCATTGTTGCAAGAGTTTCATTGTTGTAGGTTTCGATATTCATAACAACAATGAAGGAAAATTAAAATAAAAAATCGGCATCGATCATGCTCTTGAATTGGTTATAAACGTTCTTCCCTGATAGAACTCTCTAGGCTTGAATTTATAGGAGCAGCAAGGAAATTTCGATAAGAATACATTAGACATATACGGAGATAGTGCTGCCATCTTTTGTTGGATATCGTTGCTTTAGATTATCCTTAAACTGATCTCCAACGGAAGATTACCTTGTAAATATTTATGATCTCTTTTTGTTCGTAGACTTCAAATTATTAATACTTTGGAAGTATGAATTGTACGAATAAAGAAGTCACGGAAATGACTGCTTCATGACCTGCCACGTGAAATAACTTCCCTTTAATCAGATCTTCGGGATTTCGCTTGTATTCGGAACATCTTTTACCATTACACACCACATTTTCTTCTCTCACATACTATATATTGCGTGTTCAAATGTTGTCATTTTTCAGTAATCATGATTATCATTAAATCGTATTTTTTTAGCAATGGTTCAGTTGTTCCAAAAATATTCTACTAATATGATTATACTATGATTCAAGCTTCTCTTATATAACACGTTCCCTCGCATGAATACCATACTCTACGTCAAAGAAAACTGGAAATGGACTTTCCACCAAAACAGAAAAATGATTTTAAGTAAAGTTCGGAATTCTGCCGATTTTAAATGCTCTTTTCATATCTTAAATCACGCTAATTTGATCAAACTTGATACTGAAAATTCTTAGAATGCAATGTTTCCGTTTGCAACGAAGACAATCGGCTGAGGCAAACAGGAAGTAATATTTTATGAATGAGAGTGGTATAAGCCAAGCAATTTTTTGTGTGTAGGCGAGTAATAAACAATTTCAAAATAATAATGGAAATACGAAATGGAAACAGAATAACAAAATTCACAGTAAAGCAAAGAAACTGAAACGCACATTTCTAATCACATCTACGAAACTAAAAATATCATTGCAAGCGAGTACAAGGAATGTTCTACTTCCCAAGCGCTCCAACTCTGGAGGGTGAACAGCAACGGTATTTTTCAATGCAGGTACATTACATTCAAACTATTCCGCACATTTAGTGTTTCTTGAGAACAAGAAATACAACGGTTGTGAGCAAATTTGCTAACATACGTGCTGCATCCCGCAGATTATCCCTTGCACTGTGAAAATTTTACTATCTCACTCGTTTATGCTCTCAAGTAGCAAACATTCGTAGAATGCTATTTCACTGCTGTAAACATTACATACAGGAACCAATTTTAAATTTTGGGTAAAGTGCGGTATGTGGCAGCCAAAAAGTGTAAAAATTACTGGAGAAATTTAATCTTTGGGGAGAATAGAGAATTTTTAATTAGTACTGACTCCTGATTCGTGGGAAGTAAAAGGTGATCTCCTTTTTTGTTGGCTTGTTTGCTTAGTCATTTTCTGTTTGGTTGTAGAGTGAAGTCTGAAGAAGGAAGTGGTATACTTCCGAAACTGTTACACTTTAGTTTCTTTTTAAGGAGGCCGTATTGTCATAATATCCATTCGAAATTTTGTACTTCCATGAATGAACGTTACACCGCACAAACTCCTTTTTAATAACTTGAATCGTCTTTTCCATAATAATGTTCTTTCGAACAGGAAATCTGTACGATACATTCACTTTTCCATTCAATTTTACCCTAGACCATCTCGCTATGGAAACCTTTAGCTCGGTGTATGAATCACAGTTTGTTTATTTTTTTTCCAAAGGATCCCCCCTCCCCCAGATAACACGAAATCTGTTTTGAACGGCATTTAATTTTCTAATTTAAAAGTAAACTGTAGAAGCAACTTTCAAACTAAAGCAATGCCATTCTAACTAAGTGGATTTTTTCTTTATTATACGTACCAACGGAACTGACATATTCTGAAAATATCTCTATACTGCAATTCGCAATAACGGAAGAGAGGAAAAAGGCCCTCACATTATGTTTTGTATATACCCACTGATAAAATGTCACAACTTCAGTAAAACTTTAAGCGATCTTACTAAACACTTACACAGGATCCTGGGAAATGTTGAGACACTTGTGAATGCCAAAAAGCATATCTTTGAAAAATGACAACCGCTGAGCTTCCACTTCTTGGCACTTCTCGAAAACAACTGTCATGTCTTCCATGTATTTAGGATTATAGTTGTTAATTTCTTGTAAAGCTAATTCATATTTTTCTTTGGTCTTCTGAACCTCTTCTTTTGACTTTTGAACCCTGTCCTGCATCTTTTTAACCTGAGAGAAATAATACATATATTAAAGAATATTACAACTAATAACAAAGGAGCAACCTAACGTATAAACAATATTCTATGAAACGCTTACTGGTTATAATTACCTATTCCATGTGACATGACGAATACATAAATAAATGTACAGAAATGGTATGTACAACCGAAAGTTTTATATATAGAAAGTTGTATATATCAGTCACACGAAAATATGAATAAGCAATGTAAACATGTCACTAAAACCTATGAATATGCAAACAAGCGAAGAAAACTCAACTGTAACGAAAGTAAGTACTGGAGAGAACCAATACAATTCAAAATCACGCTGGGTGGGTGTACAAGAAATATAAGTGGCTAAGCAACAATGATTGATTATTCTATGACATGGACATATGCCAAACTTAAGATCGAATGATACCAAACGTTGCACTACACGAATTAACTAACATAAATATTCTGCATTACATGAAACACAATGACGTATCAGTATTAGGATAAAAAAAAAAAAAAAAAAAAAAATGTAACGTGCTGAATTCAAGCACAAAGTAAACACATGAGGAAGCACAGAATCGCAATACCCAGAGACCATTAACCAAGAAACACTTATTCCAAACATCTGAAGAAACCATATTTCACACACACACAACAGAAACATTCTAGAGCAGCGTTCCGCAGACTATTTTCAAGTGCGGATCAATTTTATCAGTAGGGGGAAAATTTAATCAGAACTCAGAGGACCACAGGATGCGGAGCGCTGATCTAGAGAATACAGCAAATAAATTATGTACTGAGATTAAAGAAAAAATACTTAGCATCACCCTGAAATAGACCCAAGGTTTTAATTAACACTAAAAAAAATGAATGTAGTTATTTAAAATTAGTGCAGTCTCCCACAACAAAGAGAGAGATAAGAATGATCAGAATAACAACTAGGAAATTTAGGTAATTGAAACAATGACGATTACCGCTGAACATTCTTAGGAGGGGAGGGGGGGGGGGGGAAGAGGATTACAAGACGATACAGAACAACTCATGAAATAACAATATCTTTAATACCAAGTAACTGGCAATATAATAATACAACTCGATATAAAGTTTTAATGAGGAAGAATTTTAATTTAATTTTCGAGGTCTTTAGGTAACTTTGGCTCAGACCGGATGAACGATGATGATATAAATGGGTGGAATTAAGGAAGTGGGAAGAAACGGAAGAACCCCGAGAAAACCCGCGCACACGGTGTTAGTCCACCACAAAGTCCACATGGTATGAGTAGAGATCAAACCGACGACCCCTACCAACAGAGGTGAGATAATCAATTATAGTTGGAATACTATATGCAATGTTTAAGCAAGAAAGTTGAAAACAAGAGTTGTAAGTGTGGAAAGCTTAAAATGATAACGTATAAAAACTGGAAAGTTATTAAATGTTCGAAAGTTCAACCCTCCAAAGAGAAGAAACAAGAAATAGAAGTCCAGGTAAAAGCACACACACTTAATGGTAGACGGATACGTCAATAGACCAGGATGAATGGAAACAACGGAACTAGAATTTGGAACTTGAATAGCAGGAATGTTGTAATTAAACGAAACAGAAAATTAAAAAAACTGTTTACAAGATAGCTTTTATTCAAAACTGGCAATAAGGATTTCCTATGAAACGATTAAAACAAAGGAAACGAACAGTAGCTACATTTTACTAATGTAAATTCACGGTGGTTCCGTTGGGAGAGCGCTCACCTTTGGTGCTAGGGGTCGTCGGATCGATCTCCTCATGCCATGTGGGCTTTGTGGTGGACAAACAGCATGTGCGTGAGTTTGCTCTGGGTGCTCCCGTTTCCTTCCACTTTCTTCATTCTACCAATTCATCCCATCATCATCCATACGGCCTGAGCCACAGTTGCCTAAAGGCCTTAAAATAAATTCAGTTCAATTCAATACTAATGTAAATTAATTGCATTGATCAACAACAGCACAAGACTCCAAGTGAATATCAAAAACTTGTTCTAGAACATTGCCGAAGTCAGTAATTTCAGCTGAAACATCATAACCTGATGTTCTTTTAAATGATTTTGCGTGAAGCTGATTGTAAACAACAGAAAACAATTTCAATGATGAACATTCTGTTATGCAATTAGGTTTGAAGAGTTTCGAAGTTACATCTAACAAAATCTTGAATTCTTCTGACACCGCGCATTATTTCAGTGTAGAAAGCATTGTAAAATATTTCAGTTCATACAGTATTCCAACGATCATTGGTGAGTTTGGACACAAAGGTATAAGCTCACAGATGAATGATCTGATCTTGGTGCATCACACTCTATAGGACAAACACAATTTCACATCAGTATATCTGTTCGAGGCACAAAGTTATCTTATTTGTAGAGAACGCATATTCACGAGCTTGGGCTTTGTTATTGAAAGGTTCTATCGTTGTATGCAAAGGATGTATTGTGTTTTGAATGAAATAAAAGGTTTTTGTGGAAAAATTGGTTTATGAATAGCGAATTCTCGATGAATTGTCAGTGTGCAATATAGGCCGACCATACCCAATATCGCTCTCAATTTGTAAAACTGCCAATTTGACGTGTCTTTCTTCTGCCATAGATGTTCTGTTGTAGTGCTTCAACCTCTAAAGGGAGGAAAACGTCGTTCAGCTGAGCAATTTGTTGGAATCTTACACAGAAAATCGTAAGCAGTGTCCAGATAGGGATATATATAGTGTCGAATTTATTTCTAGGCCACTTGATATCAGGTGCGTTCTGAAGTGCAGATACTTATTTACAAATCTGGGTTCAATATTAATCGAAAAGTGTTCCTGAAGATCCCCCTCCTTTTATGACGTCGTTTTCACATATCAAATGTACTGTGAGAAAAAGGAAGTCCTTGTAAGGAACATTGAATGAGGGCGTGGAAATTTCAGCCGTTCTAGGGCCGGGGTCCATACGGCCTATACCTAAATACGTCATTGACCATACACGAGAGAGAGAGAGTGTCTCAAGTCAACTATTAAACGTTTCACCCTGGACTACTTCCGAATAGCCTTTCGTGAAGGAGACGGACTCCTATCAGTTGCGGTTAACCAAACATTGACAACACCAGAAAGATATGGTGACCTAAGGGTTTCTTGTTTTGGATGGTTCTATAGTATAAATTCCAATACTAACAGATATTGAAACCCTACGAAACTAAGTCTCATTTAAAGTCAAAGCTATTAAAGACTCAGCATAGCTGACTTCGACCCTGCTATATACGTATTTGACATGTTATATAGCCATGAAAGAAAGATCTAACGGTCAATTCTCAAACTGCAAAGCATTACAGAATAAGGACAATCATAGTATACGAGGGGTATTCAGAAAGTAATGCCTCCAAGCCCACTACTTGGCCAATAGTACTGCAAACATTCTGAACTGTTTATCATTAATGCACTGATGTCTGTCATAGAATGTCACTTGTTTCACCTTCCTATCTCGTTTAGTTCCAGAGTAATGGAGCAATCCATGCCATCCAGTGGTGACGTCCGGTTGAAACAGCGGGCTGTTAATGAATTTCTGACTGCGGAAGGTTGTGCGCCTAGCAACATTCATCGCCGTATGACTCTCCTCTCCTCCGCCCAAAGAATTCAAAGTTCTGCTGGCAAAGTGTTGTTTACCCTCTTTTGGGATTGGGATGGGGTCGTGCATACTGAATTTCTGCGAAACGGTCAGACAATAAACTCAGATCGCACGTTGAAACCCTAAAGCGATTGCGGGCCAGATTACAACGCACTCGCAAAGATAAACAGGCCATTCTACACCACAACACTACTCGTTCGCACACAAGCCACAACACTCAGGAAGCACTGCAGCGCCTGAGGTTCACGGACATTCTGCCTATAGTCCGAATCTTGCGCCCTGCGATTTTTGGGTCTTCCCCTAACTTAAGGATCACCTTAAGGGCCAACGCTACAGTTGTGACGCGGAGGTGGAAGCAGCAGTTCGGCAATGGTGTCGCCAGCATCCACCACAATTCTTCGCGGACGGCATGAAAAATATTGTTTCGCGTTGGAGCAAGTGTGGTGCCCGTAATGGGGGACTATGTTGAAAAATGATGCCACCATTTGTAGCTGACATTGCAAGCTTTCCACTGATACCTGTATCGTTGCTATCTGTCAAACACAAACAAAGGTATCACCTTGGAAGCATTACTTTCTGAATCACCCTCGTATTTACTGTCCAGGGCTTTCCTTAAACTTCAACAAAACTAACTGAGGACAACACGACAAATTCCGGACTATATCTTTTTACAAATATAGAGCATTACTGTTTTTTTTTTTTTTTTTTTTTTTTACATGCATACCTCTATCCTTAAACTAAATAACAGCATAGACTTATATCGCCTAGCTATTCTCGTCTGCGCTAAGTGATTTTGAACCTTGCAGTTAGGTGAGTTTCTGTCGCTGGTTTTTTCCAGTAGTAGTCCCCAGAGCCACGTAACGGCAAGGTTCAAAATCACGTGCTCCTAAGCAAAAACCATTAATTTTAGCGCAGACTAAAATATGAAAGCGGTATAAGTCTATGTTATTATTTACTTTATGCTTAAAATAAAATATGTTGGATTTCCTAACATTATAAATTAAACGCCCTCTGGTTTAGATCTCCATCTATTACACAATATAGTAGTAATTTAACGACTCCCTCTAAGAGTCACAGATTTAACCAAAGATAACTCACATACGAAGTACAAGTTTCTTTTAAAATTGCAATCACATGATAATTTTGAGCACTACAATTAGACGAACATATTACAAAGCTAGAATTTCCCAAGGCTTACATTTATCATGTTTCTTTACGTCCACTTAACACAGCGAGTGCTCAACCTATGGCCGCCTGCCCGAAGCTCCAAAATATTATTTACAACAAAACAGTTAATAACTGTGTGTAAGACTTACTAATTGTATTGCCTACGACGTATATTATATTTCCAAACTGAGCCACAACGTCTACAAGGTTGAACACCGCTGTTTTTAATTTTCTCCTACTACAGAGACTGCTTCAAATCTAACTTACTAATTACCACGACAAACGTGAAATTTTAATAATTACTTGACATTACTTAAATAATACTACATGTCAAAGTTCGTGGAGTTACGTTCACTAGTTCTGTATGAATAGCCTGTGAAATGGAGTCAAGCGTGTGTGTGTGTGTGTAATATGATGTCAACGCGTATTCCATGATTTGCCTATTTTTCTTGTGTGTAAAAATGCACGCAACTTTTAATTTCCCGTCAAAATGTAAGAGGAACTTGTCTCCCTCTTCACGATAACGTTGCAGAAGTTGTTAGGAACATTCCTTTCGTTATCGTTAGTTCCCATGGCATCCAACGCATTCTTTCAATATACATAATCAGGTGGCAATGCACTGTTTCGTGATACGACAATTACTTTGAGTGAATTTATCTACCTGTTGTCGAAGTATTTTCCTATCTGTCACAGGCACTGGTCGACCAATACCGAGGTTAATCCTTTTGCCAGTTTCCGATGCACGAAATTTTGCTGCCCGTACTTTGATCCTGTTTCCTCACTATAAATGGCTTCTAAACGACGATGATTTTCACTAGGATTCACTTTTTCTGCTTTTAAAAATGCAATTGGTGCGCGTTGTTTTACCACGCTAACATAGCAGGCACATTTGACTCCATTTCACAGGCTATTAATACAGAACGAGTAAACGAAATTCCACGAACTTTGTCATATTTGTAGTGGGGGCATGTAGCTACCAAATGGAAGTAGGTGCCGCTCTGTGCACTGTTTTGTTCTCGTGTTATTGAGATTGTGCACTTTATTCAGACTAATTAAAGAATAGTCATGGTTCCCCCAATTAGCAAAAAAACAAGCATTAGATTCCTTAAATCACTCACCGCCGCTCATTGCAGCCAGGACGAACTTTTATTACCTTCTGGAGAAACAAATTCTTTTCTAGAATACTGGTAGTACTTAATTAAACTGCATATAAAAGCACTCATTTAAGATTTTAACGAAATCCACACGCATTTACAATTCATACAGCATTTTACATATTAGGTAAATAAAATACTACACTGTAATCAACACGTGAAATATAACCAGTTTACATTGTCAGTTACATACCAAAATTCAAAACATACGGCAGTTCAAAAACTTCTATACTCTAATGAATTCCGCACACAGTTTGGAATGAGAACTTTAGTTGATCCTAAAAGTTCACTTGATCAAAATTTACGCACTGGTACAGGTAATTCACATGTAATGCAATCAACCTGTTCAACTGACTGACTTACAAAACAAACATTAGTGAGCTGAGCAGGCAGTTATGGACTCAAGTTTGAAGAATGCTGTCTTTTAGCAAGTACTCTTAGGGAAAAAAGAGATGGAGAACAAAACTATCAGGATCGTAGTCTAGGAATTACCCCGACATTCGCCTTAAGAAATTCACAAAAACATTGGAAAATCTTGATCAGAATGGACGGGACTCCGGAGGGTAGGTGGAACTGGATAGAGCTCGAATACATATCTTTTTTTTTTTTTTTTCATAATCAGGTCTGAAATTCGATCTCCAGTGAGTTGTCTAATGTTCCTATATTGACATTAACTACTGCTGTTCTATACTAAGCAAATACATTTGTTCAGATACACGCAAGTACAAACAAAATAACAAGCAAGCAGGATATTGTGTGGTAAACCACAACCACCACCATAACATCCACACGTTTATATATTGCCGTAACTTCATAAGCAATGGAACAGCAATGTTTAATGTGAATAATAATGCTCTTTCTAATCCTACATAACTGAAATGAAATGCAAAACAATCTATTAGAATATAAATTAATACATTTTCAGAAAGTTTCAGACCACATACTCCCAAAAACATTGAAAGGCATCACACAACAATTGCTGAATCAACGTTAAATGAGGTATACCACTAAACTACTACGCAATCGGTTGCCTTCAAATTAAACTTAGATGTAAGGTACCTACAGAATATCTGCACCATCAAATGTGTGTGTGACAAATGTCTTTTAACGCATTTCAATCTTCTGCAAAACAGTATTTACATAAACAGTGAACTATTTCTATATAAACACGTTTCTTAATGCCAGTGACTAAGTTTAATCTTGGTTGTTTATGTTTATAGACCCCCCCTCTATCTTCCATTGGTTTGCTACGATACGTAAACGACACACAGATTATTGGCGATAAAAATTTTAAATGATGGGTCAGTTTGCCTAGCTTGGATGAGTTTCCTCTTACACTTCTTATATGTAATAAAGATATAAACCTCGATAGCGTAGAGAATTTCATTACTTTATGTTAATAACATTTACAGCAATTCAACGCTTCAGGTTATCTCGTGAAGAGCATTTACCCAGTCCATTGGTATTACCCAAGGCATCATTCCGGTATTTGCTTGGTTTGAAGAGAAACTAGGGAAAACTTAAGCCTGTCTGGATAGTTTCAGATTCCGATCAAAGAATCTGCACATTATGAGCAAGAATCTACTGATTGTGAGCTATGCCGCTCTGTTTTACAAAAGTAAATGAAGAATTTACTAAGGTGTGTTCTGGAGTCGCCATGAAATCGCAGTCTGTAATGGAAAAATTACAGTACATACCAGGTACAAAACCATGTTATTGAAAGATAGGGTCCCGATTAAATATCGTATGTTGCAATTCTGTTTTAGCAACGCAATGAAAATTCCATTAACCAGAAGTTGCTACGTGTTTGACGACAGAATTAAATACTAAATGTATCACGGCTTCGCAAAGGGTAATTTGCGTCTCCTTATGGCAAACCCATAGCAAACATTATATATGTTTTAGCGAACAGGCAGCTTCGTTACAGACTGGCAGCCAATCAGACACTTCTAACGCGCTCACGTTGGGGTAAATAGAAAACAAGAAATATGGCGACGTGTATGATGTTTCTGAATTATGTTATTACACTAAAGATATTCTTACGTAGCTTTATAATAAAGATTTACAGAATTTTAATGACTATGACTGAAAATGTGAACAATTATGTGACGGTGGTCGGTATTTAGATACTTTTCCGACTCATTCAATTTGTAAGAATATGTAAAATAGTTTACATTAGAGTACGGCAGTTTTAGCGCTAGTCAAAGGCATATTATTTACTCTCTTTTTAATTTAGTCTAATAATAGGTTAGATTAGTGTAGGTCATTATGGGGTCTAGATGAGTATCTAAAGTCCTTCCCTGAAGGAATACTAGGTACTAAACCAAAGTTTATTATAGTTTTTTTTCCTATATATCACCCACAAACAACAAAATTCCGCTGTCCTTTGAACACATGCAATTACTTGTCCCTTTATATTGCTACGTTTTCTCCTGTTAAAAATCAACTACTGCATTTATATGTTCAGTCTACAATTAGCAGAATCGCCTTTCCCCTTTCGGTTCAACTTTAATTTGTATACTGTTTCAGTACCGGTACGGTAAGGATTAAGATATCAGGTGCACCATACATGTAATAATAAGAAATGAACTTATATGATTACAGATAACAATAAATTAAATTCCCATGTATAAGAAGTTCGGTTTGCTGTTTTGAACGTAAGCGGAAATGAACCTAAACTTAAATCAGTATTGCGTAAGCAGGATCAATTATCGTAACCACTCATGTAAATGGTTCTACAAGTGATCCCAATATGAATAATCGTTTTAAAACACTAGTGTCAATCGATTCCGATTGAACAGTTAAATATCTCCATGAAGTTAGCTCATACTGATTCGGAATTGTTACAAAAATCACTGATAGCATGTCGAGCGAGTGAAAACGCGTGAGTTATTTTATGTGAAAATCTTTCGTTATATTAATAACGCCACGAAAGGTTTTCACCCACCAGTTACTGAGTTAATCACGAAGGAATTCTAAGTATTTGCTACTGTGTTGTATGGCGTTATATTTCACAGCGACTTTCCTTATTTCGGATGCCTAGAATGCAGAATGTGGTACAAAATCTATGAATAATGTGAGTGCAAGGACACAATGTAGGAGGAGGTATGTGTCCTTGCATTTACAACGCCCCTTGTCTTTATATCACACACTGTTATTCTACGCACCTGGAATAATGAAAGTAAGAACGTTTTAATAACAGAGAACACCATATTACGAAAGTAGCTAATACAGTAAATTACCAATTATCAAGAAAATATGGGAATACGCTCAAATAAAACTCGATTCATGTTAATATTACGCATTTCGTTATTTATTTTTTCACAAACGATACTATGTGATTGCGAATGATCTGAAATACCAAAAATTGTTTCAGATATTATCTGAACATACATGAAAGGTCATATAATGACTTTTCCTACACAATGTAAAAAGGCACAGTATTAGCACACTTACATTCTTATTTCATGGTACGGAACATACTTTCAAATTAAGTGTAAATTCAAACTGCACCTTTGTACTTAATGTCCGGAAAAGAACTCTATTCTGAATCATTCATGTTCATTCATTAAATGAATGTGCTCATTTACAAACATTAGTCCCAATATTAAATAAAGCCAGTTACGTATCATTAACTTTATAAATACCTAATTGAATAGTTTCTACTGTGAGTTTATTCCTGCAAGATAGCACCTCATTTCTATAATAAGATTTTCAGCAGTTAGTTTCATATTTATATGAATGGCTTGGGGCGAAAGTAATGCATATTCTGACAAAATGGGTTTATTACAGAATATTATGTTAAAAAGTGTATACTTGCTATGTGGTAAGTCCATTATTCGGCGATAGGTTGTGTAAAAATTCACTGTGCAGGAGATAAAATTCCTCACAAAATGCAAAATGTTACATGGATCACTTGTGCTCCAAGCCATTCATATATTTTTTGAAATCAGTGAATACAAGTCAACCTGTAACTGATTTGCTACTAGTTTTATGGGTACAAGTTTTGTCTTTAAAATACCCAGTATGACCAAGGTGACGTCCTTACCAAAGTCAAGCAAGTCGATATTTAATAACATTTCTCGCAAACAAATTGCATGTTTTCCCTTGCGTAAGTCGAAATTTAATCGGGTCCTAGGTCTTCAAACCAGCCAGCACTGGAACAAAGATAGTATACAGTTGATGATGATTGCTACACACCCCGGGAGATTCCAGAATTGTTCAAAGTTATACGAACATAGCTGCTGCTTCTGTTATTTCTTTAACATATTTCTCTTCAAGGTTGCTACTTGTTTTGGAAGTTTCGTTCCAACATCTTAGCTATTTTGACGAAACAGTCATTCACTAATAATAATAGGCCAAACAGTCATTCACTAATAATAATAGTCTTCAAGATTTGTAGCGCTTTTCGAACCGTAATAACCCACACCCCGAAAAGTCAAACCAACGTTTAAGAATTCACAGTAATTTGTTGGTATGTACAGTAACTAGAACAAACCACATCCCGTATTTAGTTTGTTATTGTAGCCTCAGTGTATTCGTTCCTTTGAGATTATACATTTAATATATCTTGTTCATATTTCGTAACTGTATATGCATGTAGAATGTTCTTTCTGCAGATTAATTTAGCTTTCTCTACAAGCAAATTTTATGCCGTGAAAAGCAGGTGCGTTTCGGAAATAAATACAAGTTAAATCTGTAGATGTGAACTGGGGTTTCAAATTTTCAACATCTTAATACGATAAGAGGGGAACAGAGCTCAACCATCTTGCTAAACCTGAAGCATGTTTACTTGTTTTACATGGAACGAGTGTAAGATTTTGCTAGAACAATATAAAAATTATGAAAGAAGAAGTACTGACTTTAATTCGTAATATATTTCATAACGAAATAATGTAACTCTCAATATACAGCACTATGTTTTATACACATCTATCGCTACTACTTTTCCAAATGGGAGTTCGAGTTTATATGGCTACGATTTGTGTACCAAAAGGCAAAAGAAATTTGTATTCTTTGTTTTCTTCTTCTCACCAACAAAGGTCACATTAAATAAAATGATTTACAAAAGCAGAAGATGGACGACTGATAGAAGATAGTAATGTCCCATGAAGAAATTTCGAACTCGTCAAATATACACAACTCGTGTTTCAATGTGTGTAGTACGATCAGTGTGATCAACCAGCAAGTGTCAGCTTTGACAGGTGCAGCACACTATTAATCCACAATGAGAACACGATAGGCATTAGGTCAAACCGTAGGTGCCACATGGATGAGTCATTTACACTTCAAAGTAGCAAGAGTCTAACGAGACTACATGAATCTCGTCGCATAACCCGGACTGTGAGAAACCAACGACGCGACGGGTCAATTTCGAACAACCGATCACCGAATTCAATGGTACTAGGCAAATGCATGCGGATTATCCACAGTTCTCTGCAATGCTGAGGCTTTGGCAGCCAAAGACCTAACCGGACTCCTGTTGACATTGGCCAATACAGCTAGGCAATTCAGAAACTCCTTAACTGCACAACCGAGAACTGGCGTAAAGCTGCTTGGTCTGATAAGTCGTTATTCAAAATGTATCATCCAGACAGACATGTGAGAATCTGACTTCAGCTTAACGAGACAATGGACCGTCGTGCCATGTGTTGTCAAGCGAGGAAGTGAAGGGATTGCGCTGGTACGGAGGGAGGGAGTGGGGGTGACCTACTAGCATTTGCTAAATCCAGTGGTGCATCTAGAAAGCTCCATTACCGGCATGAGTTATGAGACTTTGATCATCTACCTCATGGACACCCGGGCTTCCGCCACCTTAAGTTGGGAGGAAAACCACGAAATCCCTACCGTATCATGTACATCGTACATATGATATTTATATATAATTCTAAATCTGGGGAATGCACTTACATTTGTTCGTTAGCGAACGTTTTAATTAACTCCAGGCGTACATAAATGGAAAAATTCTGGCAGA
>JAGDQP010010309.1:22804-56195 GCA_022664845.1 Lepisma saccharinum
TCTGCCAGAATTTTTCCATTTATGTACGCCTGGAGTTAATTAAAACGGTAATTAACTTTGCGTAATTAACGGTAAAACTTTATAAGAAAACTACATATTTTCTTTGAATACCAATGAAACCACACTAAGAAATTAACAATAATATAACCTACATATTAAAAGACAAAGAAATTCAAACAGCCGTCAAACTTAAATGTGGACTATTTTTCGCTATTATTACGTAGAAAAAATAACGACGTAATGGGCCCATACCCGTGGAATTTAATAAAGATCTTTCATTTACTGTGCCGGTCTGGGTAGTCATGCTATTTAAGGCAATAGTCTGCGAATACGACCGACTTCATGGGTTCAAAACCCGCCAAGGGCATGGATGTGCCTGTTTCTTTTCTAATTCTTATTTAGAGGAAGGTAATGATAAACCACCATCGGTTCATCTTGTCCGGAGAGCTATAGTTTGTGTATAAATATTCACCATTTTTAAAAACCAAGTCTTTAGGAACGCAGACTACGCTGCAACTTAGAACAGAGGTCGGCAAACCGTGGGTCGCATGTGGCCCGTAAAAGGTTTTGATGCGGCTCTCGTAATGCCGTCATATAAACATTACTTCAACAGCTAAAATTAATCTTTATATTTATTATTCGCTTCTTATGTTTCAGTATGAATTACACGAAACAGAGAATAATGATTTTAACAATAGTAAAAGTTTAAATATTATTCCAATAAACATGTACTAGAATACTTTATGGACCTTTAAACGTTGCTTCCGATTCCGTTTAGCAATTGCGTACACTATCAACATGAAATCACGATATGTTCCACTTGTTTTCAACATATTTATTCTTCCTCCTTTATAAAACCTAAACAATTTTGACCTTTTCCATGAATATTTGTATTTGGTTATAATGAGATTATAATAAGACAACACTATAAATAACACCGAACGCAAGGATAAGTAGGACGGATTGAGAGGTGAGCTCAGGGAAAGTAAATTCTCTTAAAGCACCTTTGTTGAAAAACATATTTTCAAGAAGCAGTCCGCTCAGACTGAAGCAGGAGTCCGTGCTAGTACTGTAGTAGAAGAATAATAGCCAAAACTAGCAGGTATAGGCATAAATAGCTTCGTTTTGCAATAGCAATACTAATTAAACTAGTTCTGTTCAACGAATATTTTACCGCATATTCGCTGTATGATATAAAGACATTTAAACAATGAAAGAAAGAATTATGATACATTGTGTACATACGTTTTCCGAATTTGTATGTAGTAGCTTCTTGTTAATAAGAAATTATTCATTATATCTTTGTAATGTGAAATTAATTACACTGTAACAATTTACAGAAGTTACATAAACAGAACACCCAAGGTACGTAACATACAAGATGATATTACACATATGTATGCTAGTTTCGCAAATATTAAAGTTGTAGATCATTAAAGCCCGTATTTTCATCATGTCTCCATTTCTTTAGAAATGTGGCCCACATCTTTTAACAGTTAACCTGATTTGGCCCGCGTATTCGAAAAGTTTGCAGACCCCTGACTTAGAAAAATGATATTAATCCCCTATAACAGGAACAAATTATTAAATTTAATGTTACCTTCTGTACAGCTACGTCATGTTTTTGTTCGTGATCTGCAGAAAATTGCTTCGACGAGGCCTTGGGAATAGGGTGACCAGACGTCCTTCTTTTGGAAGGACAGTCCTTATTTTGAGCACTCAGTCCTTCGTCCTTCGCCACCTCAAGAAGGACGTTAATTTGTCCTTCTTTTGGGGCCTGTTTTAAAAGAATTATATCAATTACCCTATACATACCAAAGCAGTGTAGTTTGGCTATATGGAGGAAACATGCATATCGATAATTTATCATGCTGAAACAGTGATTAATAACTAGACGCCGATGTCCCTTTTGGAGAACTGGAAATGGCCACCCTACTTGGGAGTCACCCCACTGTTTTGATTATTAGAAATACCGAGAAAATGAAGAACAATACTGAAAATTTTGAAACGGCTTCATTTAGGCGATAAATTTGAATGCCCATAAAGTATCACGTAATAACAAATTTTTCATCGCAAACAAACACACTGAAACTGTGGATTAGTTCATCCTATAGGTATTCTCAAGCATTATTGGAGCTGCCTTACAAATATTATTGTTTAATGTTGCTCAATATTTGTCAGTTATTTTTAAATACCTTTAAAAAGGGGTCGAAATTACTGAGCACTGGTTGCATAGTGGCAGCAACTTTAACATGATTTAAAACTACGTACAGCAAATTTATATGCATTTCAAAGTGGGCCAGTTTGCACTGTTACTTCGAGCCATACGTAAATACTTCTATCTCAAACAACTTCATATGCACATTAGAAACACTTAAGCCTTGAAGAAGACGGGTGACTGCTTACCAATGTATCGCTGGTATAAAAATTGAGGGAAAAAAAAAACAAAACAAAAAAAAAAAAACGAAACCTTATTGCTTGAATCTGAATTTATGTATGGCCTTCTGGCATCTATGGCTCAGGCCGGAATAGGGTAGGAAGAAACATGCGGGAAGGAGTCGCCCAGGGTGTAACCTGAAGGCGTCATCCCGTCATTTGCCTAGTGTGACTGAAGAAAAGCTAGGGAAACCTCAGTAAGAATGGTCGATGGCTGGTATCGAACCCAGGATCGCCAACGCTCTACCAACCAGCTTTTCCAAAATATTAACATACTCATTGATGATGAGTAATATGTCCGGGCAGAGTTTCTTTTATTTTGAACGGCTCTACAGGCAAAGTGAATCGGTAGTCGTGATGTCACTACCTTCCACCAGGATGAATATGAAGGACACACACACATCCTGTCCCTTGCGGTATTCAAAACCTGGGATCTCCGAACACTGGCCTACATAGAGATGAGTACCCAAATGTTCTCAAGTGAACATTGAAATTTGGATAATTTTAGCCAAAACTGTACATAATCTATGAAATATACAGACCTTTTCTTTAATCTGTTTTCTTGTCATAATTTCAAATAAATGAGAAAAATAAAAAATAGTAATGCGTATCTCTAAATTCTCGAATTAACATACTTACGGTATAATTAAACATGCAGAAAAAACGTTTTTCTACCTGCTAACAATTTGTATCAAAATCTCGTATTTTTTATACAAGTATTCGCCGACACCTGTGAAATGTGACGGAGGTTTCCTGCTGTACCTGTTGGTACAACCAAAGAAACACAACTCACAGATTCCCAGAAAAACAAACCAGCAGCCAATTATTTGCACATCTATGAATACAAGACTTCACGTTTATTATACGAAGAATATAACAGACCGTGCTACATACAATTGGGGGCGATGGCCATTTTTTATCTTCAAAGTTGTTTTCGAAGTAAGGGTAGGAAAAGGCGTCTCCTTTTTTAATTCCTCCATGATCTACACCCGTTCATGTTTACAATCCATTTTGATGATGATGGTTGCACCTTCACATCAATCGTCGATGGCCACGCCACGCAATGGCTGGAAGATTTCACAAAAATTTCAGCCCTGGATTGGTTCCTTAGGACCTGAGACCAGAATTCAGTGAAGCACCTTTGGGACCATAGAGAACGTACCGTTTGCGAATAGGACCCGTCACAGTTCACGAATTTGTAGGCTTCCACTTAGCATGTATGCTTTGCAATATCTTAACAACACTTCCTACAAGTTGTTGGAATCCATGTCAAGATGAACATTGGTTGCATCAAGCCAAAAAGTGGCCTTACCTTCTATTAGGTGAGTATATAAATTGATCTGACACTTCAATGTATAATGCACAAAAGAAGTTAGTCACACATTGAACTATCTCACATTTCACAATTTCAAATCTTGTGGGTCTCCAATGTTACTTCCCTTCAGGTTTTTCCTTCCCAGTAGACACTACCCAGTAGGGAAAGAGACAACTTTTGTTATTTTGTACGAATACAATTGAATGAAAGAAGGAATAAATTACGTGAAAACATCCTTTATCATTCCTCAATTACGGAGGAACTCTTTTTCTATTTCTCTCGATCAATTCGTCTTCAGTTTTTTCTACTTGTATACGAACTGTCTTCAATTAGTATTAAAAAAACTCGAAATGTAAACTACAAATCTACATCTAGTAAACTATAACTAGCTTAATTATGCAACAGTACACGACAATCACTGTGATATTCACAGCTACACTTTTCACCTACGTTTCCAATTACACGTACGTTATTCCTTTCATTACAATCTTGTCTGTTACAAGAAGCACACCCCTATACAACAAACAAATACAACAACAACACAAGAATAATTTTTCAGATGAGACCCAGCAACATGAAACAAAGTTAAACTATCATCTTTCTACAGTCCTCACCTTAACCTCACTGGGGCTTGGCATTATGCATGATTTCAACTTCCTAAATGAAAACCTTGCCTCAGAACGAACCAACGATGTCGATACCTGGGTAGAAGTTTTTGAAAAAAGTCTGAATATTTAAAAACAATAGTATTAAGCTTTGTATCTATTGTACTATTGCTAAAACAACTATCAATAAACAAGAAAGGCAATTCTTCCTTTTCTTGAAATGCGATGTACGAAACGTGAGATAAGCGACTTTCAAATATTAAAAGTGAAGAAGTGATGTGTAAAATAAAACTAGTGTTAATGAATACAAAATATATATTTATTAAAATTCCGTCACCAAAATAGTGCGATCTCCAACGGATAAAATCGAAGATTGTTCAGAAAGTAACACAGTAGTAATAAACGGGAGCATACCTTCCTCTACCACATACACACAAACGCAGCTTTAACTTTATGGATGGTATCTGACCATAAATCAGTAACGTAATGTGCATTTCAACAAGTAACATGTGCACAGAGAAAGATTACAACAGAACTTTGATTTATTATTATTATATTTTTTAATTAATGTCATATTGATTATGACTTGTGTTTGTCAACCTGTTTCTGAAGAATTTTTGCTTCATTTCTACTTTCTACTGTCTACATGACGAACTCTTTCAAAAAAGGCTTAAGCTCCACTTCCGTAAAATATATTTCTGTAATGTTGCCTTTAGCATCCTACTAGCTTCAGCACTTTGCTTGCTGTTTTTCTTCCTCTTCTCTTTCCATTTGTTGTTGTTCAACCTTTCCGTTCAAGTTCTATTCTGCTGTTTTCTTTTCAAGTTCTCTTCCATTTCTCCTATTACTTTTCTTCTTATAACTTTTGTCCTTTGTGTAGCTTCTTTTCAGTCTGGTTACTTGCAGTTCTGGTAAGTCTTACAAGCACTCCAACCAACTAAACTAAGCCAACAATTTATGGTAATAAATACCAGTTCACGGCTATTTCTATACAACTTCAATGTATATTTTGTTATTAATACAGCATTTAAGGTATGTTCATACAGGATAGATCTACTGTATGTTAAAACAAGATTCGAGGAAAAACCTTCTTTCCCATATCAGTATTTCTATGTGAAAGGTACAATAAACTTGCAGTGTTTAACATAATGATTTTGAGGATGTTTCAATATTGCAAGTTTTTCTTTCTCTCACTTACTCAAAAGCGACTGTGATAGTTTCTTCGCAAATGATATCACTGACTGGAAGGTTTGTTCCTTAAAAATGTCGTTTATTTCTTTGACCCTATAACTACAGATTTTCAAACTCTGCCCAGAACTGTCAGAATTTCTATTTTACAGTAGATCACATGTATTTGGGGTTTGTCTTTCTGGAATGTTTCTGTGAATAATAATAATAATAATAATACACCTGTGCACTAGCTATGACAACCGAAGTTCAGCTTTCACAGTACACTGCTTCAAGTGCTGCATAATGTTCCTGTAACTTGTAGAAGTTGAAGAACAAAGTTTAGATTTTTTCTGAGAAGTGATCTTAAGACAGTAGTGTATTTTCTCTTCCGGAGTATGAACAGTTACTAGTAACAGAAAAACATAACAAATCTGCAATTTAATCTCTTTCCCCAAAAGAGATATAAAAGCATAGATAATAATTGCAAATATACAAGAAAACTGAGTAGTCTGCAACTCTATACCGATCCAATGTAATTTTCTAGATATATCATCCGAATATACTGTATAAAACAATTAATTTCATTATAATGTGCGTTTTTTTTAATTTCCATATTATCTATTACAAGTTTCGATAATAGCGAAGTGTTTCTCTCACTGCCAATCTTTTCGTTGTGTTGAAAAAAAAAATCTAATTAGAAAAACCTTGGTACTGACAAAAGTTTCTATTTAACGATTTCATTGATAGTATAATTTGGTGATTTAGTACAAATCTTTAATTAATTTAAATAACACTGTTCGTTTTGGGCTGTTCTGGCAATATTTCGCGTAAGTTGGTCATGACCGACGGACGACGTCCGCCAACAACTCTTTCTGGAACATGGATGGGGAAGATAGCGGTTAAAGTCGTAGTTAAGGTACCATTTCGGTATTTGCTTGGTGAAACTGAAGAAACCGGTTTCAAACCCGCCTGCTCCGAAGTCCGCGATGTTACCGTCTGGACCACGGAGTCTGTGTAATCTATTCTACGAGGGTTAAGCCATAAGTCATAGCAGCTTTTTTTTTCTCTTTACAATGGGGGATAACAGGGCAAATCGAAGAAGCTGAAATCCATACACGTTGGAAAGCTTATGGCATGGGCTGTCGAATTGCCTTACCAGAGGGAGGCTGGATAAAGGATGCCCTCTTGGGGAACAAGCAAAACACAGGCAACCAGACACAAGACGCAACTCTGCCCCGTTTGAAAGCCGCTATCCACCTAGCCACTGTTCGATAAGGTAGGGCATGCGTACCTAGTGTTTACCGTAGCTCTGTGTGGTATTCCCGTGCTTTCCTGCCGTGGAGAAATGCTACTTTCAAATACTCACGTTGTTCACTCTTCGTGACCTCCACTCCAGACTATTGTCGTTCACCTACTGAACTTCAGGGCGTGCTCAGACATGCAGCCCTACTCACATACACCATCTGGTGGAACCACTCGACAGCCCAAACCATAAGCTTTCCATCGTGTATCTTCGATTTGTCCTGTTATTCCCCATTCGAAAGAAAGGAAAAAAAAAGTTGCCATAACTTATGACTTAACCCTCGTATTAACCTTCAATCTATTAACAGCACCACTGTTACTAATTCATGTGGTATAGAATGATACATTTCCACCACATCTAGTGAAGGAAGTTCTGTATCTCCATCTATTTTTAAATTTCTTCCTAACAATGTAAGATACAAAATTCGTCATAAACACATTTATTTAGTCATTTGGACAGTTTATACGCTGAACGTTCGAAATTTGCTACTATTCGTTTAATTGGAATAGCATTCTTGTACGTTTTTAGCAAATAATATACGTAAGATAAGCTGAATGTTTGTGGTAATTCAAAAGCTTTCCTTAATTTCTTTATGAATGATATTGGTGTTTTGGAATTATTATTATATTACTAGAGGTCGTGTTTGTTTAGTTGGGTCGGTTTCTACCTTCTCTTCTCATCGTTTCAGTCGTCTTCTTGCTGTTGTCTGATTTCTTAATTACTATTACATCCGAACATGTATATCCGATATTAACATGTACATCACGTTTAACTAGTTTCGGAAATGATTTGAGGTTAGTTCCTTCATTCCTATAGATCAGTTTGGATTGCCTCCTTTGTACTTCAATAGAAATAATTAAACACGCACTTACGACTTTACTTCAACTGCTATTTCGACTATGTTAATCTATACACCAAATCCGTTTGTTGTACTTACCCTTCAACTTACGCGGGTGGCCGAGCGGTCTGCGGCGGTAGGCCATTGGCTCGAAGGTCTCGGCAGGGGCATGGATTTTAACAGCCAAAGGCGAATCGTGACGGGCCGAAGTCTACAGTTACTAGACAGGGCCATAGAAAAATCAAGTTTACCACGTTTATCATTACCTACACTGCATATATGTGTGAGAATTTTTTTTCTTCATATTGTAAAAGATACTGGGTAAATGACGAGCAACAATGACATTTTCAACCAACCAAACCCCCTCTCTCTCTGTGTAGGTACTGAGGCCTCTTACTAATACAAGTTACCCCTGTATCGTCGAGTTTGATGAATTTCATGAGCAAGGTTTGTTCTTTTAGTATTCTGATTTCTCAATTTCCGAATATATTCTATCTTTATCTTTACTGTTTTCGAATACAAAGAATCAAAATCAATGCGTAAATAGTTGGTAACCTCCAACATACGCCATATTTTAAATTTTACTTTACTAAGAGAACTGCTACTGTCATGAAAAAAAAAAATTGACAAGACCCTTAATTTTGTGTTATTTCAATTACTGAAGTATATTACTGCTACATTAAAAGGACTTGTAGGTTTATGTGGATTTTTGGCATTACTGTGAGCAAAGCAAGTACTATGTTTCAAACGAAAGCTCTTGATAAAATCTACTAAGTTCTGAAATCAGTTAATTGGAATTACCCAATTTGGAATTTTGAGAAAATTAATATTTACTATATATTAGGGAGAATCGAAAATCCTTCTTCTTGAAGGACATATCCGATTACGTTGAAACTTGGTGAACAGATACACTTTGAGCCACCCTTGTTTTCTTTACCGCCAAAATGTTACCTGTTGTTATTGTGTCATGTGTGTGTTATAATTAAAAAAAAAAAAAAAATATGTTTTGGATGATGCACTTTCAATGCCCCTCAGCGCAGTAATTATTGATTTGCTCAACCACCCACGGTGCAATTATCTACTTACACCAATCGAAGAGCTTCCGATTGATATGTACACTTGCTTAGGATCACAATTATGTTGAACCTCCCCAGAAATCTATTAGATTGTTTTATTACATCCAAATACTGCTACGAATTTACGGAGACAATAAAAGGTAACTGAAAAAAGGAAGTAACAAGGAAAAAGCTCACGATTACTCAGCAAAGATCCAATACAAGCTTATGTCAACAGCGGCTAAATTGTTTATCACAAACAGTTCTATTGTTTCAGTTCTAAAGCATATATTATTCCGATAATTCTTGTTAAATTCTAGCATTTTTTTGAAGAGCAAAATCATTATACAATACAAAAAAACATAAAATGGAAGGTTACATTATATTTCATACAAAGAATTTTTTTAAACAGCTCACATTACCTTTGTTAGTTATAGAAAGCATTCTTCCAGTTACAGAAAGTGCATATTTCAATTTACTCTTTAGTGCAACCATAGCATACGCATACACAGAAGTGCTCTATCTGGTGACTACATTCAACCAGCTTCATATCTTGTTACCGTTGATCTGTCCTAGCTGTTACGGGTTTACTCTACTAGTACAGGGTGAGAAAGAGAGGATGAACTTTTTTGTAACGGATAGTACTCATCCATGGGGAGGGACAGATGGCAGGTACCATTCGGTTCGTGAGATCTTAGCCCCCCCTCAAGTTGAAGACATGGCGCCGTGGACGATAGAGCACCGCGCTTTTCCCTACGACAATTTCGTGCCAAGTTCAGAAGGACTCGGACTGCGCAGCGAAGCTTGCCTGACGCTTTCCACATTTTCTGGGGAACGTACTGTTCGTGAGTCCTCCATCAGTCTCTTATTCATTAATGTACCGCTTGTACGAAGTGCATGAATCCAACGTAAGATATTGTTAGGAGTAAGAACAGCCTGATTTCGATGGATGTTAAATCGGCAACGAAACTCACGCTGAACTGCCGTGACCGACTCGTTATTCTTCACGAAACTGTCGTAGGCAAAAACGCGGTCCTCTATCGTCACAAAGCCATGACTTCAACTAAAAAACTCGAATGGTACCTGCCTGAAATCTGTTCCCTTCCCAGGGGCTGAGTACTAGCCATTCCAAAAACGTTCGTCCTCTCTGCCTCACCCTGTATAAATGCAATGGTTAACCTACTTTTGTAAAAAAAACAAAAAACAATACTCAAGTTATCAATGCAATGCATGGGAGTATGCATGCATTAAAAAACAAAAAACACACACTTACCACTGCTGCTCTCTGTAATAAAATTGTGAAATAATTATTTGTGTATGTTCGTTTATCTTGATGATTCTAAAAATTATGTTATCTGAAATATGTTATTTCTCAAACTACAAAAGAAGTTTGTAAGAATAGTCTCTACAAGCCTACAGAATAATTGCTTAACTCACTTCGTACGACAGTGTCTTTCAAGCAGCCTAACTTTCAATGAGTTCATACAGCTATTACGAGACGCTTGTTTATACTATTCTGTTTATACCGTACCAGTAATGAATTTTCTCGTGCAAGGCAAATAATCCTTTGTATTATTATTGTGTGTGCTAAACTTCAGAACTGCTAAAACTCCCTGCTACCTTAAAGCAATATAATAACGCTTGGCATACAAACATAATAAAATGATTTGATGCCAAGTCACTTTACTTATGTGTATGTTGACTCAGAAGTCTAAGCATGTTTAAAGTCTAAAAAATGACGACGTGCAGACAATTAAATGTACACTGAAAACCAATTTAATGGCAAAAAGAGTTTATACGAAACTTAACCAACCACCGTACGTATATCCCAGTGAAGTATCACCCGTCAATTATATCAGGTGATATGCAAAATGTTCGTGATTAACTATATACAGTAGGCAGGGTAGCAAGCATTACTACTACTTACACAATACACTTCACACATAATACAAAGCATATGCAATAATAACTTCAGGTATTTTTGAAATCAGTCAACATTTACTTTTGATAAACTGACAATGAAGAAAAAAAAAAGATAATAACTGCCTATTTCGTTCGGCTACATTTCTTCAATAAATTACATGTAATGCATTACTCACTTTACTTAAACGACAAAGCAACTAAAAAATATTTGGGAGCGCATCCATTCGAAAATATCGAAATCTATTTTAAACGAGTGGACTTACCTGATCCGGTGAAAGGGAACTATCGCCTGAGGCATTCCTCTCTTGGTTCGATGCAGACTTCTCTGTTTTACATGCCGTGTGATAATCAGCCCTAGCCTTGTTTACTTTCGCTAGTAATTTGGCCCACGGTTTTTGAGCTTTTTTGAACGCATCTTCCATTTCTTTCCTTTCTTTGATTTGCATCATAGACTGCAAATGAAAATACTATATTATACTAAAACCATGTGATAACAAGCAGTATATATTCTCTGATTTCAACAACAAAAGGGAAAGTACACTTTGGTTAAAAAAAAAAATATATCGAATGAAAATTAGAATGGTAACCAACCTAAATAAACATATAACAAGGGGACGGTATTTGATTGTTGCACTGAAAAACATGATTATACATTAAGCTTTACTTAATGTCAGATGGAAATCAGTTTGCCTTAGTACTTTGTGTATCCACCTCGAGCCCTTTTGAGGGCTTGAACTATTTGTGGTATTGACTGTAGAACGTTTCTGACGTGTACTAAGCTCAATTTTGTGATACCACACATGAACAATTTTGTACATTATTTTCCTCTACTAGTAAAGGCAATATTTAGGAAGTTTTGAAGCCATGACCGACCGCAAATTCCCAATGGGATCATATCAGATGAATTGGGATATCAGTGTAACTGCTGAGTGACAAGATCTGGGATACACTGATGTACAACCCTACATTGTTGACAACTGGCACTATCATCGTGAAATATGAACTGGCCACAGTTTGCACAGTGAAATCCTCCATACCTGTACACAAAACCCACATTTTCAAGTATTTCACAGTATGCTAATCAATCGGCTGTTCCTATTCAAATCTTAATTCATCCCTCCCCTTTGGAAAATATTGCTCCCCACATCATTACACTTTTGCTGAGCTTCGCTTCCGTAACAAATGCTTCTTTAACTCCATCTACAGTTTCAAACCATTACTATTACCGAACAGTAAATTTCTTTTGATCTGAGAAAATCGCAAAGGTCTTTTTGACAACCGTGGCTTCTTTGCGGTCTCTCCTTTCGTAATTTTCGTTTGAGAAAGACCTCTTAGCACTATTTGGTGTCAAATTTTATGTCCCAATTCTTGTTCTATCATAGAAGCAATCTGCATTGAACTCAGTTTCCTTTTGTACCTTGCCCTACACAACATCGGCCTAGTTTTCTTTTCTGCAACCGCATCAATACCTTAAATTTGATATCCTAGATTCTGATTACCTTTTTAACCCATTTCATACTGTTTATGATCAATTCAAAACCGTCTCGCAATTTTGCTGCTGGATATTCTTCTGCATTCACTGCCAAAATCTTGTGTTGTTCCTTGCAGTTAAGTCTGGTAACATACTTGCTATTCTTGCGAAAAAAATAGAGAAAACAGCTGTCTAGAATTGTTAACTGTTACTTGCAGGGACATATTTAGAGAAGTGGGTTCAGGGGCCTGGACCCCCAGAACTCAGTTATGGAAAATTAGTGTAACTTCAGGAGTAATTATATATATTTCATGCCCCGACACACCATGGACCCTCCCAAAACCAACATCTGGATACGTGACTGATTACTTGCTTATAATTAACTAACATTAGCGCCTCTGTAACTTTAAAGCCGATTTATCTCGAAACACGCATATGTGAAGAAATATATAAAAATACAAGTGGATTTTTTTTTTAATTTATTAAAGTGTGTATGTACTATTTATCTTATAAAAACTTATAGCAAAAACGCACGAAAATATAAAAAAGATAAAGCTTAAACGGAAAGAATTTTAACGCTCACTTAGTTCCGTGATTTAAAGACTGTATGTAGATAAAAAAAAAAAAAATTCTTTAACGAAAAACTCTTAAGAAAGAGAGAAAAGGATGAATAAATAAATATAAGGAAGAGGTCTGCCTATTAAACAAACAATATTTCGGAAAATGTCCTGAATAAATACCGCAGTGTATACAATCCAATAAAGAACAGATTTTCTATTCTGAAGTAATTGCAGTGGTCTTTTACTTGTCTCTTCAGAAATCACTCCCTTCTGTTGCACCTTCTATTACAAACGATTTCTAATTAGCATGTCTTCCCCACAATTCCTCTTTTCCATCTAACTCTATGATAAGTATCATATTGGGTTAGTATAAAACTTTCCAGGCTTGCATTGATTGTGTCAGGTTTTTTTCAGGCTACTTTCTTGCTTTCTCAACACTCCGAAAAAAATTTTTCTTCGATTATCAATTCACGCTTGTTTCAATGCTTTCTAATCTGAATAGTCCCAATTTTTCCTTTTCAAATTTGGTTTTGCATGTACGTAAATGCACAGTACAAAAATTACGCAATAAATAATACGTAATGACGGTTACTAGTCGGTCTGAGCAAGATTCGAATCTAGAAATTATTACAGGACAACAGAAATTTGTACACGAACGTGTGGAAAAGAAAAGGAATAGGAAGTAAGAAAATCCATGATGAGTATTGACACAAGTTTGGTGTAAAGAGACAGAAATCAGTATGATCTTTAATCAAGTAGGAATAATACATATAAAGCGTTACTTTGTCTTGACTGCCTCATGGACGTACCTTGTGAAATGTGTCCTTCTGCCATGTCTTCACTTGCTGAATAACATCGTTACACAAATTGTCCTTGACTTTAAGATGCAGATCACACAGTCTTTCAGATTCAACTAGAACACCTTTCCATGCTGCTTCCGTCGTTCCGTATTCAGGTCCTTAATAAATAAAAATAAAAGAGTATTATTTAAAATTACGACGGAAACATCGAAGTTTTCTTAAACTCTCATAATTAATAGGAACAAAGGAATAAAACTAACAAAACTACACTTTCACTACTGCCTTCAATGAAGAAATGAAAACCAACTTGTGTTTGAGTGAATACACTACTTACTAACTAGTTCCATGACCTGACTCCTTTCCCACTCTTTATGAACGAAATGAATACATCAAATTCATGAGAAGTCTATACTAGGTATGACTTCCTCAGGCAGAACTAACATTTATGAGCCTACAAATCACATTATGTCATCAATTTTATCATCTACTTTCAATTTATTCCATTTCTGTTCATGGGGTTGGAGGTTAATTTACTTTTAGGTTTGATTATTATTATTAAAGAATGTGAGTCAAGTCTTCTTTGATTACCTATCGTAAAGTGAACTCAATTACCTTAACCACAAAATGTAGTTTTCTCAAATTTTTAATTGAAACTTTTATATATATACAGATTAAGTGGCTCACATAAGTTGATGCTTGTGTGTGAGCCAGAATCTCAAGTCACTTCTTGTTTATTATTATTACCTTGTTATTTTATACACTTTTTTTTTTCGTGATCACGTATAGTGCAATGTAAAACCAGCACCTATTTACAAAATATATACATACTACGATATTATAATACTACAATGCTACAAGATCATTTGTATATAATAATAAGTTTCATCTAAGATTGCTTCTTTGATATATTTTTGACCCATTTTGACATTAGTTTTTTAAACCTGTTTAAATTTTTCTCTGCTTTTATATATATTGGCATATTATTGTAATTTTTTGGCGTCATGCTACTAGAACGGCATTTTGCTATTTCTTTATTTGTTCTTGTGTATTCTAAATTTAGTTGTGTTTTACTTCTAGTTTCATGGATATGTTGTACTTTTTTCCATTCATTTTCATTTTTTAAAAAATACATTAGAACAGCTTTTATGTACAATTTAGGTAGATAAAGTACAGAGAATTCTTTACACAAATTTTCTACTCTTGTTTCATACGTTTTGTTTGTACATATTCTTAATACTTTATTTCGTTGAACAATTAATGGTTTTAAATGAGTCTCGTTATCTCGAAGTTCTTAAATAGTCACATGCCAGAGTCCCTTCCAGGTCCAGACCAACGAAACAACAAAATCTAATGGCTTGAAAGAGAACAGCATAAAACGATAAGAGAAATCATAATGTAAAATAAAACGAGGGGCCAGTTTAATAGTTCGGCGTGCTTACCGCTAGACCATGACAGATGCAAGTTTGCATACAATATGCACTTGAGGACCGCAAACAACATTATATATTTCAAAATCTTTATACCTCTTTTCACATAATACTAACAAAGTTATTCTTCGCAAATTCGTTTACTACGTCTGTTTAGTTTTCACTTTTGTCTAATTTAACAATTACTTGAATTTAAAACATTGACTCAACTCATATTGATGCTGTAATTTCCATGATTTTTTTCTTGTTACTATGTACGAAATCTATAAGGTAGAATAATCAGAACGTGAACATGTTTATTTATATGATATGTGGTGATGTACAGCAAGGGTGCCAGAGATGGATCATTGGTTTCCGGAATTCGCGATTTGGAAAAGGTTGGGAATCACCGCGCAAAGAGATATATTGTTAAAACACTAATACTACGAATCACAACTAATGTGCTTAAATTTTGCTTGTATTGCTACTGCTAAATAATACTACTTTGTGATAATAATAAAAAACTTCACGAGCCTATTCTCGGTAACATTCCGCAATTCGTCTCGTGGGACGCAAAACATATCAACGTAATCATGATATGAACCTGCGCCACCTCCAGCGCTAATTAAGTCAGCAACAATCACCACAAGAGCACGGAGAATAGTTTAAAAAAAAAATTTCTTACTACGCATAATTAGTGGATACTAGATGGTGGTGTTAACATTATATACAGTACAATCAGCTGTAAAATATTTAAAGTAGAAAACTAAACAACGTTTCCCATATTTTACTACAAAATTGATTTAATAAATCTGAATAGAGTGAAAAATGAGAAACACATGGACATGAATACAGATTTCTGAATGTAATTATCAATATTATTGTTCTTAAAAACTGTCAATTAGTGTCGTACAAATATGAGACACAATGAAAACTAACGCAGTGTGACAGGGACTAATGGAAGGAAAAACACTCGCGACTACGTTGCGTATATTATCCACTTGATGTCAATAAAATGCTCTTTATTTAAAGTATTAATGAAGCTATTTCATGACATCAAACTACAGCGCTTTGCATAATTCCATTAATAATTTATGGTAGTGAAATTAAAGTTCATCTTCTTTAAGAAAACACAGGAAGGAATAAACAGACATATACTCATTTCCTGTCTTGTTAAATCATAAATCACGAACTTTCCACTGACTATTAATAGTTGTTCAAAATTTAATTCATAATGCAAAGAATTACTTTCTGAAATAATTGCCATCAGAAGAGAAACCTGATCTACTACTTTTGGTTCACGTAAATTCCTAATTTGAACTGAACCTCCCATTCTGAAGAAATGAAAACGATAATAGTGATTAAAACATGTATTTTTAAGTACTTCTGGGATCGTATGTAAATCACTATATTAACAGAGGATTAACAAATATTAAGCATCAATTATAAATATCGAGATCTTCAGTTTGTGCAAGGATAAATAAATATCTTGTTTATCATTTTGTCATGTTATCTGATTTCGTTGAAATAATTGGTAAATATTACTCTACCGGTATACAAAACTACAAATTTTCACTCTACAAAATTTCTGAAATGTTGAGATTTCAATGCTTTGAAATTCCTAGAATTCGGAGTATATTTCCGGAATGCCAATGCCAACTGTGCAAGTTTCGTAATTCTTAATACTCTAGTACAAATGAATGATTCTTTAACAAGAGGAACGCCACTTGCTCGTTAAAGCAGAAAAGCTAGGAAAGAATACATTAAGAAAAATGTAACAACAAATGGGACAAAATGAGTAAATTACTCAAATACAACAGTATTTTCTTTTTGATGTTATCTGTCTTTTATCTTTGGCGGCGACAATTTAGTATGCTACTTTCGGCTCGGTGTAGTGTAATTGTAAGTTATAAGTGATAGTGTAAATACAAGTGTTAATATATGGGTATCAAATAAATACTGCGTGTCTTGGTGTTAGTGAGTAATCATCAAGAATGTACCAGCTCTATCTTGCTGAACTCAGCAAGGTGTTGGCTTAAGAGTAAATAGAGCCAAACTCCCCCGTGAAAACAAATATGCCAACTAGCTATATCACAGGAGTAAAGCTTAACCTCTAATAAAATATCAACAAACCCGAAATTAACGCACACAGAGCATTTAAACCTGATTAATGATATTGTTATTTTTCGTATTATTACAGGAAAGAAGTAGACAATCAACCGACCAACACAAGTTATGTATGTATGTCTGTGTCCTGTGACGTTCTCATGTTGTCTTTGTGTGTTCTGTGTTAATCTGTAAAATAAATGAAAATCAAAAAAAGAAATCCCCCCCATCCCCCAACCAACTTGAGGAAATAAGGTCTAGATAACCAATGAATGCTAGACCATAGGCCACCCTGCAAACACCGCTTGTAATAACAAAGGGGAACAAAGATGATTCTCGAAATGTCGGAACTCCAGTAATCCCAGATTCTCTTATGGGTAGCAGCAAAGATGGTGCCAGATGCGTCCAATGTAATCTGAAGCCAAACAACGAAGAGGTAGGTGTAGATGGCGTGTCTCCAAAATATATTTTACACACAGAACCTATTAAAGTTCATTTCAAACAACTGATAAAACATGACATACTTCATCGGCCTGAGACAATGATTTCAGAAAGACAGTATTGGCAGGAAGGGAGGTTGGCGCCAATGACTGTTGCAGTGTCAATGATCACGTAAAGGCGCGAGCGTCATTATTCAAAAATTACCCATGTTTCTCTCGGAGGATGGCCGGGTGAATATTAATCCGCGAAACGGGAGAAATACCTCCCCCCCAAAAAATATTGAAGACTAGTGCGAAAAAATATACGTTTTTCTTTGAAACTGATGCGAAAATGTGTAACGTATACATTCATGTGTACATATGAAATGTCTATAACATTCTATGTTCAACTGGTACCCCATGATCACTTCTCGAGGACGTAAGTTTGCCTGTTTGTGGTGTGGCAACGAGAAAGCAGTAGTAGCTCTTGTATAAATTATATCAATATAAATTAAACATATTGTAAAACGTACAAAAAAGTTGATCGTACTGTTGCAAAATGCTCTACCACTGTGCTATCACTGCCACGACCAATGGTGCGTACTACAAAATATTTTCTTCTTGACCAAATATGGTTAGACTATTTTACAGTATTTTACTTTTTTGTGGTCGCAGCTGACGTCTCAAAATGGAAATTTTTGAATGTTAGAATTTTTTTTTTTTTTATGAACTACCCTATCGAATTCGACCAAATTCTGATATATTATAAAGAATGACATGCCAAACGTATTTCATACGTGCTGAACGCTCTAGCAAAGATGTTAACACGTCAAATGTCAATGAGGATCTACATGTCAATGCTATTTTATAACTGTCTTGTCAGGCCGTAGGTCCTCACTTGATGGTTGTTTTTCTCATTTGTGTGGACCGACACGGCCATGACGATGAATTTGGTTAAAATAGTCCGGTAATTTTGAAATTTGTTTTTGAGTAGTATCTTATTTTGAAAACCGTTTAAATATATATAAATTTTGTGATCAGGCCCATCAGGAAATACTGAATTGTAGACGCAATATATATAAGTACTCGAAGTTCCTAAAGCAAACAATTACAGCGAAACACGTGTTTCTTTGCAAATTAATTCTCGGATAAAGACGAAATCAGTAATTTTTCTTGACGAGATGACTGATACTGAACTGAAGCAAAATAATGAAAGCGTAAGTTAGGAAAAATAACGTGGTACATCTGGAATAATAATGACACAGTACTGACATTGGTACGAAACGTGTAAGGTACCTAATTCTTCGCCAAATACTTTCTACTGGTGCAGCAAAGTGTATACCAGATTTAGCATGTTCCCGCAAATTCGAGATCAATAAAATTGGGATCTTACAGGTGTGGAGGTCATCTGACGGCTCTCACCTGATGAATTAATACAGTGGTTCAAATAGTCCCAGGTATTGGTTCTGTAATGAGAGGTTCAATAATACATAAAGTGTATTCTTCGAAGGACGCATACTAGGATATCGTTCAACATCACACGAAAGAATTCGATACGAATGTTCGGAAACACATGGCCTGATGGCTGCAGTAATATTCCTCTATCATAATTAACTAGATGTTAGAAGAAAACTTAAATTGTAAAATTTCCACGAAATCATGGAGAGTTTGTAACAGACTCAAAAATGCTCGTTGAAGTAGTAGAACTCAGTTAAGGTAGTAATCGAATATATAAATCTTTAAACAGACTTCGCTCAGCAAATATACAGCGCTGTACTGTCGCAACAGAACTATAGTTTGAGAGATAATCGTAAACACACCTTGAAAAATGGCATTCATTTGATTTCCGTATGAGCAATTTAAATTTCTGTATAGTGGGATTACTAGCATCTTCCCATCTAACATACCTTATAACAATTATTTCACCTCTAGTAAGCCGTTTACTTGTACTCACACTGTCACTATCCTACTCAGAACACACATCCTGCAGCTCAAAGTTACTTACTCCCGGACCTACTTTTCTACATAGTGAAAAGGCATTGTACAGTCACGGTAGTTATATCTACGATAAGAAGTACGCAACAGAAAACAAGACGGAAAAAAAGTATTTACAGCGAAATAATACTATTTTTTAAAATAATAATAATTTGACTGAAGTATGTATGTCAACATCAATTAAATACTCCCACAGTTTTAAAATAAACACACACAACAATTTTAATTTCAGACAAATTATTACCTTTCTCGATGGTGTCATTCCACTTTTTCGCCCATCCTTTTAAACTTTTCGCGTAGCCTTTTTCTATGTCAGCCCTTTCTTGAATAAGTTGCATTAAGTCATTACATAATTTATATCCATCTTCTATTCGCTTCGTAGTTCGTTTATAGTTGCCTGGCTCCCAAAACGAGTCACTCGTTGCTATGAGCATATTGTCATCACTGTGATGTGACATCTTCACAACGTGTAATATCCTAGTCCACCTGCAAGAAATGAAAAAGAAGTAAAATGATACACTGAGCTCTAATAAAAGCATACAAGTAATTTAATAAACTTTATATTCTTTTAACACAATACAAACTCAGAAATTTGAATATAAATACAAATACATATGATATGTAGTGAGTTCAGACGGTAAACAAGAGGAGAGGTCATTATTTTATGTATTTATTCCATTCTACCAGGTTGATTTGACAAGATTAAAGTACTACACGTAATTTTCGCAAAAACAAAAAATATTTTCCAGATAAAAGAACACTGCTTCTTGTGTGAGTACTAAAATATCACAGTAAAAATAAAATAAAATAAATATTTTCTGGTACAAGTAACTCGTAAGCACATTTCTAGGCATTCTAGACTCTCCTTTCTCCTCCTCCTTGTAAGCAAAAATTAACAGATATCCGACACCCTTCCCTTGACACGCCCGTCGCGGCAGTAAGGGTCCCGGGCGCGCCCTAATGCCATCTCGTAGTGGTGTTACGTAACACACGTGGAGTGTAAATATAACTTTCAAATCACCGTTTGCAAGGTCGTACTGTCAATAAGTGGCTAAGGCGTCAGCTTGATGAGTAAAAGAACCCGGGTTCGAATCCCGGTAGAAGCAAGACTTTTCTTCGATTATTTTTTCAAATACATTTCTATCTGTTCACATTTATTATTAATAATTGCTTTCTTGAATTTTTCGCAGATTATCTTGCATTAGTGATCATGGGTTAGGGTAGGTTGGGTAAGGTCAGGTTCAGTTATTTTTTTTACGTTTTCCGTTTCCAAATTCCGAGGGTGGCACGCTCATGCCCCAGCGCCCACACGATTTTTATTTAATGTAGTCGTTCACAGTAATGGCGTCAGAGATACTGACGTACTTCTGGGACCTTTACTGCGGCGACAGGCGCGTTTCCGTTGTTCTTGTCAACTTGTCAAATTCCTTATCGTTAGTTCCCAGTCCTGTTTAAATACTTAAATTTACACCAATACGATTTCAAGCTCTAATATATATTAAATAAATCATTAACAAATAGGACTGAATGATAAAACAGTTAAAATCACATAAAACTTTTAACAATTATTAAATTAGCTCTTAATTTAATAATTGTAAGTTATTTAACCCATGCAAGCAATAAGTTAGAATGAACGATGCTTACTCCTGAATTAAAATGTATGCAGCGCACTATCTCGCGTGCATGTTTACGTAAGCATTGCCGATTTCTCCTCATCCTTGAGTGATGGTGAAATATTGATCGACCCCTAATCTATGGAAGATTCACTTCAAACAAGCTTTAACTGTCTTTATTAAAAATTACAGTAGTGGACATTTCGTAGACTTCAATGGTCTTCAGAAGCATGAGTATTTCATAGATATAACCACATTCTAACATAGCAAGACTCTTAAAAAAACAAAAGTCATTCGATTTTCTCCCTCCATTAATTTCTTTCTACACATTTGAAAAAAAAAAAAAAGTTACAGGAAGCTATAGTTAAAAAAAAATATGCAGAAGGGTTTGTCATTGGTTAACACTGACTGAATCATTACAGAAAACGTGCCATCAAGAATAGTTTGATCGTTTAATATCCTTTCGAGTATCTAAATTATTTGCCTTGAATGCTATCGCATCGACATTTACCTCTCCAGCATCAGTTCTGGCTTGCGTGGAGAAATTCACATCAATTCGTTGTACCGTTTGCAACACATTTAATTCACGGATAAATACGCTGCCGCTAGACCGCTAACGGCTACTGGCAAATGATTTACAAACTGTAACGGAGAAACAGATTCTTAAATTGTATTTCTTGTCATGCATGAATATCTGCTTTTATAAACAGATAACAAATTACTAGACAAAGGTCTGGGGAGTATGCCGGGTAGGAAGAGTACGATATCGCGCAGCCACCAGCTTCTAAGCGAACTTCTACGTTGTTTGCGAGGTCTTACGAAGGGTAAAAATCGGCTGCTGTTGGGCTATTCTACATGCATTGTTTAGTAGACGATCTATTAGGGATGGCAAACGGATCCGGATATCGATACTGGCACATATATAATACTAGCGCATATTCCTACAAGTAGTAATTTATAAATATCTTTATTGTTCAAATGATCCTGATAATATTTCTGCATGAAATGGGTCTTCTTTAATAATTTAGGGTTTTCTTCAAGTTGCCTACTAGAAGTTTTACAAGACATATTAAAGTTTCCTTTTACCGCGAGCATATGAGTGGACTAAAATTTCACTTGCAACTTTTCCTCAGCCCACCATGTGAAAAATAATTTCTCCACTCCATAAGGGGTGTTGCTGCCCGGGAGACTCAATAGTTCCAATTACGTCATTGTAGGGAATGTTATTGTCTTTGAGATTTGGTGGCCGGTAGTTGTCAGATACGATGATCAAACGATTTACAATGTCATTACTTAAAATTTCCCGGGGGGGGGGGGGGGGATGATAACTGCATGCCGGTCCACAGTGATGTATCCGGCCACAACCAAGCTTTCTGTTTTGATTACGTAGCACATTCGGTGCCCACGTGGCGGTGCTTTTATTCAGTGGCAACATATATATTCATTTAAGCGTTCATTTTTCGTGTTATTTTCGCAATCAACGTCTACGAGTCTCGAAAAAGTTAACAGAGCATTTACAATTTAAATGGAATGCGCATTTAATTCAGAGTATTTAAATATTTTTTTCTTTATTATTGAAGTTAACAATTGTATTTCATAAGTTGTATTAGACCTTAGGTTTTTATAAAGCCTGTAAATAAGTTCAGAAAATAAAGGGAAAAAGTTTTCAAAACACTTCCCGAATAACACACGTGCATGGCAGATATATCTCCCAGCAGTTTCGTGGGGTCCGGACCCCCACCCCCCTCCCAGCCTAAAAAACTCAAGAGTTAATGGAAAATATAACTCAAGAGTATTACTTCAGGCGATGCCCTGACACACCTTGGACCCCTCTCAAAATCAACTTCTGGATACGTACCTGTCTGCCAAATATGTTTTAAAGGAGATACGCAACTGTAACAACATTTATATTTATTATAATCATTTGGGATTCAATTACTTTGTCTTGTCTGGCGGCACCTCCCTCACTCGAAATCCGAATGAGTTTCGGATATTTGGATATCCAGATCACAGATTTGCACCCGACATTTGGATATCCAGATCACAAATTCGGACCCGACTTTTGGATATCCAGATGACAGATTCGGACCCGACTTTCGAATATGGGGTCGTTCAAATATTCGAAACCAATCTTCGTGATTCGTTTCGTGGACCACCGTTTTTCGTGAACCAATCTCTTGTTGCAGAATGCACGCTTCCTAACACAAGTGTTCGACCATATAATGCAAAAAGAAAGTGGTCTGCTGACATAGAAACAATATGAACTAATTCAAGACAGTGTAATGTCTGTCACTCCGACAATTCACGTGAGAGACAATGCATTCCCTTCGTTTACAATCGAATCGTGAACGCTTGGAGTTCAGGAGGAGGAAGAGGGTTCAACCTGACATTTTAAAAATTAGTAATAGTGTATAATTAATAGCAATATAGTAATGACACTGTTAAAATCCGAAAATCTTGCTCTGGTTCTGACTGACCTATACTTATGTAGTAGCTCAAACAACTATTTACAATTACCACCACCACCCATTCTTCGGTTGGAGGAATGGTTAGAACGCTTACCAACTTAATGGTAAGGAGTTTACATTGAACGTAGTATTTCCGACCTTTTGGAAGTAGCTGAAACTTTTAATGAATACTTTATAAATGTAAATAATTCAAACAAAGCAAACATAAATTCGGTATATAAAATGAAAACACCATCAGTACATAATATATTTTTTTTATATACTCAGTGACCGAAAGCGAATTATTAACAATAATAAAAAGGCTAAAAAAATAAACGATCCTCAGGGAAAGATAACTTATCAGATAGTATAATGAAAAGTTGTTATGAACCACTACTAACTGCTTTATGTCACCACAAATGTGTCTATGGATACAGGAACCTTTCCGACGAAATTCAAAGTTGCGAGGGTGAAGCCTTTGTATAAGAAAGGAGATCGGAAGAAAGTAGAAAACTATAGACCTATTTCGCTACTATCTATAATAGCAAAAATACTAGAAAAGGTTATGTACAATCGTTTAGTTCCATTTCTTTTAAATCATTCTGTATTTTCAAACTCTTAGCACGGTTTCCTCAAAGGTAAAGGTACGGACACAGCGATATACGATTTCCTGGAAAAAGTTAGTAGTTGTTTAGAACGGAAAGAACTTTGCACATGCATCTTTTTAGACCTCTCAAAAGCCTTTGATATGGTCAACCACAAACTTCTATTACATAAAATGTGGTTTTATGGTATTCGGGGAGTGGCTAATAAGTGGTTTCAAAGTTACCTTATGGATCAGAAGCAACTTATAGAAATACTTATATATGGTATTGTAAATAATGTTTACCAGAATCATACTTCAAGAGAAAAAATAATTTCCTGTGGTGTACCCCGAAGATCAATTCTGGAGCCATCTTATTTCTCTTATATATAAATGATCTTGCAGTATCGTTAGAAGGCTGTGATGTTACTTTATATGCAGATGACACTATTAATAATGGGTGATAATGTAAATTCACCGTTTCATAAAAGTACACAAGTATTAAATCAACTATCTATTTGGTTGAACAACAATGGACTTATACTGAACACAGGAAAAACCGTAGCTATTAATTTTCGTAACACTGCGGCAAGACCTGTTAAACTCGCTCTTAACATAGGCAATAATTCAATGAACTACGTCTAAAATATGAACTTTTTGGGGGGTCCAAATTAAATATAATTTAACCTGGGAGAATCACATTATGAATACTGTAAATAAACTAAGCAGACTATGTTATGGAATTAGGAGTGTTAGCAAGAAAGTAAGTCTGGAAGCTGCTAAAAGTCTATATTATGTACTGTTTCATTCTCGTAAGAAATACGGCATAATGTTCTGGGGAAATGATACGAAAACCTACCTCTATTTAGATTGCAGAAGAGGGTGGTTAGAATATTAGCAAATGCGAAACCAAAAATTCTCCATGTCGAAAGCTATTTCAGGAAAAGAAAATATTACCGTTGCCATCTGTATACTTATATGAGCTCTTACTATTTATAAGAAAGAATTCTAGGAACTTTGAAATAAAAAGTGATGTTCATCATTACAACATTCGAAAGAAGAGCGACGTCCACTTTTTCTGTCACACCACGAACATATTCCACAAGGATGTAATGCATTTAAGTTCTTCCATGTATAATGCTCTCCCATCAGCAATAAAAGATGAACCATCTTTTCGGGGATTTAGCAAGAAGTTAAAAGAGTATTTAGTTATCCATTGCTTTTATTCTGTAAATGAATATTTGGACCAATGTAGAACCTAGTAGTTATTAAGACGGGATTTTGTATTTATACAGGGTGTAAAGAAAATATGGTTACATACTTTGAGAGGTGAATTTTGACATCGAAACAAGCAAAAAGCCCATATAAACATGGGTTGAATTCTACTTCGTTTTCGAGATACAGGGTTTGCAACTTGGAGCCTAAAATCGACTTTCAATGGTAAATACAAGGAATATTTCGCTATAAATCTTAAACAATGCATTAAAATAAAATTTATTTTTCGAACGGTGCTCTGCATCAATACAATGGATATTACGGGTTTAAAAAGTGGTGCCAATGGGGTAGTCAGTGTTGCTAACCTGGTACATCGTTTATTTTTTTCAAACTTCACTATGTCAGTTTTTTTTAGACATCTGGTATCCTCTAGTGCTGGTAAACAATATATGTGAGGCACAGAACGAAGTGTGGCAATCTGGGAATGTTATAGCAAGTTAAACATGAAAAACTGCAAAGTTTCTTCAAAAGAGGGACAATTTCTCATAGTTTGCAACAGTGCTTTCTGTGCTTCACATGTTTATCATCATTACAGGAGACATCACTACAGGACTTCACATGTTTATCATCATTACAGGACAATAAACTGACATAGTGTCATTTGAAAAAAAAAATAATTATATAGCAGGATGGAAACACTGACCACCCGATGCCATAACTTTCTAATTCCTAATATCCACTGTATTGATGTAAATCACCTTCCGAAAACTAAATTTTATTTTAGTGCATCGTTTAAGACTTATTTAGAAATATTCATTGTATTTACCATTGCAAGGAGTCGACTTCGGGTTCCAAGTTGTAAACCCTGTATCTCCAAAACGAAGCGAAATTCTAGCCATGTTTATATGAACTGTTTTTCTTATTTCAATGCCACGATTCACCTCTAAAAGTTTGTAACAATCTTTCCTTTACACTCTGTATATATTCTAACATTTGCAAGTATAATTTATGTATAATATCACCTTGAGTAACTGTGAACTGTATGTAATTGTCTTGTCTCATTGTTTAGGCAAATCCCATATCATGTAACATGACCAGCGGACGAATAAATTCAAAAATTTAGAGTTCACTTAACGAAACAAAATAAAAACTGCAGATTCACTACAAGCTCCACATGACCCGTTTATAACACTGGTTATTCAAAGAAAAGCACAATAAGTGAAACACTGTCCATGCCATACTTCTTTGTTAATTGAATCGGCAGTTGGAAGAAGGCAATAAAAGCCAAAAATTTGAAAATTTACTTTATGCCGGATTTGATTTGAAGGGGTGGCGCATGAATGCACTGCACAAAGAAAGCAAAAAACCATTGGAAAATCTTAAAAAAAAAAAAAAAAAAAACAGTTGTGAAATAGAGATGGGAAAAAAAGCGTAGCACCTAGCTAGTTTTTCACTGTTACTTCGGCTATACTGCTATCACTGCTCCCACCGATGAAAAATAGCTACTGGCCTAACTGCTGTTTTTCTCCGAAGCTTGCTAAAGATACTCATTGTTTCCTTTTTTCTAAACAAACAGAACTTCTAGCAGAGCGGAACGAAAGGACATAGAATTGTCTCAAGAGACGTGTAAACACTACTTAAGATGATCTACTTCTGTCGCCGCTAGAAAGTTCACTGTTGGTGTTCACGGACAGAAAATTGCTACCGAATATCTTCATTTTCTAAGGAACTGGATATATTTAATAGAAAAGAAAAGTTCTGGAGCATTCTTCAGAAGTTTATGTACGGGTTGAAATACTCAGAACGTACCGTACATTTGTTTGCTAGTTTTTCAGAAATAAATTATTAGAAAATAAATAAAATTATTTTGTTTTCTTCAAATTTCAATATGTCCAACTTGCAACCAATTACGCTAGAAAGATCAACCTTTCTTTTTTTATTTATTCCTTGTAAAGAAACGATTCTAATAATTTTAATTGCAATCATACCCGATACACCAATAAAAAAAAATAACATTTTTATATAGTTATTCTAGTCCTCTTCTCAAAGTTTGATGAGGGTAAGCCACGCCCCACTCTAGGCCTTGCAGTGGAAAGGGTGGGAAGTTGGAGAAGCGAATGTCTGAATAAGTATACCTCTTGAATGTGAACCTCAGAAACATGTTCTCGACCGGTTTCTGAGAATTCCAGCGAAAAATTGCTGATTATGTAGAGCTTGTGTTCTTCCTCAATGGTTCCATGCTAAGAGGGAGGAGGTGGTGAGTGAAGGGAGATTGCTTCCCCCCAGCCTCTGCTTCCCCATGGAAGTTATTATTCTAGCATAATGCAATATATTATTTCCACTTTCCTGACCGTGTATTGTCTTCACTCATTCTATACATCTTCTGTATTTTTTGCACTACCCTTTAATCCTAATAATACGTCAATTATGTACTTCATAAATTCACACAGGGCGACCTAAGATCCAACGCTAGATAATTTTATTCTCCGTACTTGCGCGCTGAATGAGTTAAAATAGAAGAGTCACTTTTCGATTATCATTTCTACACAAACTAATGCATAGTAAATTTCACTCAGAAAAATTATTACCCGAAATAAGGTTGCAGGTCTTGCAAAGAGTTACTCGACCTCATAATGCAGTCTTTCCCCTCCCCTCCCCAAATGACTTAAATATTAATTAAATTTTCCAAACGCCTGTTTAATTTCTCTCCTAATAATAACCATATGGCAAAGTTATGATAATGTTTTTTTTTCTTAATCCGAAGACATAATTTAGAATGTTTGTCTATCTCCCGATCAGCTGGTTATCAGAAGTAATTTAGATCAACCATTTTCTCTGCATAATTGTCTTGCAGGGAAGGAGTAGTTAAAACACTTCCTCGGAAGAGAAACAAACAAACAAACAATCATTAGTTAGAGTGAAAGATTTTACTCAATTAAAAATAGTATTTTCCATCCACTGAAATCAAAGGTAGATTGTAACCTAAGAATTAGTAGCTTAATAACCTAGAAGATTAAGTAATGGTTTTATTATAAACAAACCAAAGCGCCCCCGTATAAATTTGAATTATAACGTATTTAAAAAAACTCAGTGAAGGGAAACAAATGGAGATTACTAGGCGAATGCCGTGGCCTGCCAGTTTTAGTCAGTCATAGATTTTCCCACCGGTGTCCATGACTAATCCAACGGTGTATGGCTTATATCTGTCGAACTTGTGGCTACTGACAAGTAAAGTACCCGAAGTGAGGACTCGAGTTGCTCATCAAGTGATACCTTAAATTGAAGCTAGTGATGAGTATAGTACACCTGTGAAATCCTAGCTGCAGAGCTCCAGAAATAAAAAGGTTATGGCGGGTCAAAGTTCAAAGAGAAAGCGAATTGTATTGAAACAAGTCACAACGAAAGGCAGAACAAAAGTCAGAAGGACATGAGTCTGAATTGAAATGCGATTCATTTGAAGGAAAGAGGCATGTACAAAGTACTACACATTGATACAATCAATATGTAAGTCGTCAACGAAGGCGTGTGATCAGCAGATACTTTGCTCACAATGAGCACACTTGACAAAAGAGATGTTCCCACATGAGGTCTTGTAATACTCGTCACGTATATTAGAATCAAAACAATAATCCAATGGAGAAATCCAGGGCTTGGGCTCCTCATCCAAGTAGCCGCTTTTGTAAAACGCAAACCTGCCCATGTTGTGAAATCGTGAGGCGCTGAATTGGAAGAGAGTGAAGGACTGCATTCATAAAATGTTATCCCGATGCCAGAGATTAATTTCCGAGGAAGCGAAAACTGTGTCAGTAATGAACCTGATAAATGATTTATATGGACGGAAGAAGTAAACATCAAGTGGTTGGATGAAACCAGTGCAACCACCAGGAATTAAACGTTTAAACAGTGTTATATGACTAGGGCATAATTCATTTGATACGTTATCATCCTTATTTGCACTCCATGAATCCAGCAAAAGCAAGACTTTATCACGATCGACAGGCAGGCTATTCCAGAATACATAATAAAACTCTTTTAAATCACTTTTGATCATGTTTGCAGTCTTTCCTGGATGGGACACTATGTTATCGGGATCTTTTTGCTTATTTCCTGGAAATTGACCACTGGATTCGGATACAAGAACGTACAACGTACATTCTACACATTACATTAATTGGGAGCAACTTACGACGTATTACCATCGGGATAATCAGCAAAACATGGATATCACAAGCAGCTAAATTCGCTTTCTATTTGAACTTTGACCCGCCATAACCTTTTTATTACTGGAACTCTGCAGCTAGGATTTCACAGGTGTACTATACTCGTCACTAGCTTCAATTTAAGGTATCACTTGATGAGCAACTCGAGTCCTCACTTCGGGTACTTTACTTGTGAGATCTAGTAGGGTCACAAATGAAGAGTACTAAGCGATTCAAAAGGACCTGCTAGGTTTAGAGTCACATCCATAGTTTTTCTTACCATTGTAGACCATGACGAATCCAGCTGTGTATAAATCATCTCTTATAGTTACTAAGAACTTATAGTTACTAAGAACTAGGAGGGGCACAAATGGAGAATACAAAGCGACTGTAAAGGACCTGTCAGTTTTAGGGTCAAAGTTATAGGTTATTCCAGAGTTTCAGGCCATGTGACATGCAATAGTACTTCTCTTTACATGTCTCCTCTATTCACAGTTCCAAGAACGAAAAGGCAGAACTTCTCTATAGATACAACTGTTTCCGCTACAACCGCTATTAGCGCATTAATATTGATAAACACAGACAGTGATGTTCGTTAGTGAGAGTAAAAGTAACGTTAGGACAATTTTTTATACAAATCAGATAAAAAGAGTTTTCAATTAACTTTAAACTAAACTCAGGCCTGAGATTGTACATCTTTTCTTGCGCTGGCCAAGTTGGGAAAAATATAATCACAATATGCCCATGCCCAACAAGAACCCGAAAAAGTTTTGGTAATTTATGGCCCGAGTCCGTGCAGACCTCTAAAATACAAGTCTAGCATTCTTATTAAATTGATTAATGATCAAACAATGATTCATCAAAATCATTATTATTTACATTTTTAAAACATTGAAAAGTGACAAGAGAAAAGAAAAAAATAATGAGTAAATACTTCATTTTCTCTTGTGTTCAAGAATTTATTGATGTATTTTAGGCATCTAAGGTTCAGGCCGGGATAGGGAAGCACAGCGATGTGCAAAGGCAGAGACCCTGGCCTTACAGAAGGTACCATCCCGGCATTCGCCTGTTGAGACTGAGGAAAACCTCAGTCAGGATGTACGCTCGACATACCCAATTCCGCTGGTTGGTAGACACGCTACCTCTAAATTTTTCTTGTGTTGTGGCAGTTATGTTTGTTAATGTTAGAATAAGGAATCCAATTATTTTTTTATTATTTTTTCTTACTTCTTGATTAAATTCAAAATGTTTTACCGAATTTTGAAGAAATTATGAATTCATTTTGATCTGGCCCGAGCCAAGACTCAAAAGCTTTTGCTCAATCTCACCCCTGACTAGAGTTTTTTTATTATTATAGAAAAGCACACAATAGGCCTTGCAACTGTTGCAAATTTCACTCCATCACAAATATGATGTTGCTATACTGTTATATAATTCTCGTTTATCAGCACATAGTACATAGCTGAAAGAGGGGATTTGTGTAGTCCCCTAGCTTCTCTTCCCTGGGACTAAAAGCGAAGACAGGGGCGGGGCTCGACTGGCTTATCCTCGTCAAAGCTTTTGACAGGTGGACTGGAATAGCTATATAAAAATACATTTTTTTTTATTGGTGTATCAGATATGATTGCAATTAAAATTATTAGAATGGTTTCTTCACAAGGAATAATAAAAAAAAAGACTGATTTTTCTAGCGTAATTGGCTGCAAAGTTAGACATATTGTAATTTGGTGAAAACAAAATAATTTTATTTAATTGTTAATAATTTATTTCTGAAAAACTAGGAGACAAATGTACGTTCTAAGTATTTCAACCCGTGCATAAACTTCTGAAGAATGCTCCAAATCTTTTCTTTTCTATTAAATATATCCAGTTTCTTAGAAAATGAAGATATTCGGTATGAATTTTCTGTCCATGAGCACCAACAGTAAACTTTCTAGCGCTGACAGAAGTAGAAGATCCTCGTAATGAGTGGCGTCCTTTAAGTGTTTGCGGAGCTGCTAGAAAGAGCTCTCGAGAAGCACTGGTTCCTAGTTGGTTTCGTGGCATAATGTTTAAGTCGTTGGACTAGAAATCCAGTGGTCCCGAGTTCGGTACTCATTCACCTTAAGATTTTTTTAAAAGAGTATTCCTGTTATATTTTGAATTGCTATTGTTTAATTTATTTTATACATTTATTTTCATTTAATGTTTTTTATAGTATATTATTCTTTTCTGTTTATATTGATTCTGTACTCTAATTCAGATTTAATAAACGAATAGTAAGAAAATGGGTACGGCATTGGACTTGTGATTCAGTGGTCCCGGGTTCGGTACTCGTTCAGCTAGTTTTTTTTATATTTTTAAAGAGCAATACCGGTACCCTTTTTTTTCAATTTCGAAAAAAGCTCCGCTTTTGCGATTAGACTTTTTTTCTTCCTCTTAGGTGAATAAAACAATACAAACTTTAAACATTTCATAAAATTCACAGACATAGGTTGGAAAAAGTCAGGTTAGGTTTTTTTCTTCTTAATACGCAATTAAAACATTTATTGTTACGGAATTATTCACTCCAGGATTCTTTACGCTGGCGAGAATACTGTGACGTCATGATTGTCCTCCGCAAACACTCGTAAGGGCAGAGGGAGAAGTGCCCCGAGGTTAGAGACCAGGGATTCTACCAGAACCCACCAAATGGGAGTTCTCAAGCATTACTATTTTGCGGTAAAAACCCTAACCCTATAGATCTACTTACAGTTTCCCAATTTTGGGTTTATACTCCCCAAACTGAAAAGCCTGGCAGAATTACTGGGCGAGACATTTATTTATTTTGCATGATTGAAAACATCCAAGAACAAAACTGCGGCAATCTGATAGAGATATAAACACCTACTGCATCTACGAAATGCTGCGCCTGAAGCGGGCACAGTCGTTTGTCTTGTACCTATGCCGCCCGCCGAATCTAACACATTAATATCGAAAAGGCGCACAGTAGAATACTAGAGAGTATAATACGTAAAAAGGGGGGGGAAGGTAGCGGCCAGGACTCTAACTTAAGGTTATTTTTCGGCATTCGCCTGGTGAAACTGCGAGGGAACCATTGGCGAACCTCTAGCAGGCTAGTCGGCTTTGGGTTGTTTTTCCTATAGTCGCTAAATGGAGAGAAGAAACTACTAGGCACCTTAGGGTATTTTTTCATACCTGCGCTCATGCGTTACTTGCGTTATTACGCTATGTTTACCTTCTTTTCCCCCTTTCTGGTTTAAGCTACAATCCAAGGACTTTTTCTACCAATTGTGCAGGTATTTAACTATTTTTTATCTTATATGTAGTTGATTCGTATCTGTGTGCTGTTTCCCCATTGTGTTTGTAGAATAACAGACTAATGATCAGATCTATTAATTGTGTATACGTTTTGTAGATACCGCATGATTTGCATCTCCTAATGATCGGTAATATACGAATTTAGCATTGTAGCTTATGTGTTAGGACATATTAGTCAGTACATGTTAGTGTATCACACGGCGCCTTGTTGCAAGTCGGCATGCTACGATTATTCATTCGTGGTGACATTGACAACCCCCCGGCTTTTCAGAGCGTTTACATTTTAAATGGCGCTATATTATGTGTATTTAGGATGTTAAATATTATTTTGATATTTTTTTCTTACCCCACTTCCCCTTTTTCCTCTTTCGGTTCCATGTTTAGTTGTAGGTCATTTCTTATGGTTACTTTGCAATTTGCTTAACGACAAACGTACATTAATAATCTTTTATTGATATGGTGATTTCACATGTTTTTCTTGTCAATTTACCCTTTTGTATGAGATTATACGAGCGAGAAGCATATTACGTTTCCTTTAGGCAGAGAGAAGCAGAGAGGGAATGAGTGTCTGTCTCTGAGAAAGCTTTTTTTTAGTTCAACTTTTGGCTTTGAGGGCAAAATCCGGTTTGTAT
>JAGDQP010010310.1:0-19644 GCA_022664845.1 Lepisma saccharinum
AAGAGGAAAAAAGAATTCGAGAGCTGATGGTTATTGAGAAAATATCTGCAGGTGATGCAAAACGTCGAGTACGAGAGTCTCAACGCACCCTTCCATCTGGTGCGTTTTCCACTGTAGCTGCTAGACTACAAGTTAAAACTGTCTCGGTTGCCACCCAGACAGTTGATGTCTCAACTCAGACACAGAGACCTCAACCGGATAAATCCCCACGAAATCGCCAAGCCTCACAGACGTATCCGGTTACACCGATGCATCCTGAGAGACACACGTCTCCTGTGCAGTCTTCTAGGACTCCACGGGCTGTCTCTACTGTTCGTGCCAGTAAAATTTTACGATCTGGACGAATGTCGCCAATAGCGACGAGCATCAAACGTCTTACCACTGTTCTTGCCACTCAGCTGGCACATCAAAATTCTCCACCTGTCCCTAATGCGCCGAGTTTATCCCTCAAATCAGATATGATTGAGGACGATCTGATGGACTCGGAATATACAGTAGTTGGAAAGGGAGGGAAATTTAATAAGCCTAGACTTAAAAGGTAACCTTTTTATTGATCTTCATCCCAATGGCTATGCTCCAATGGAATCTTAACGGATTTCATTCCCACTATGAATAACTGCAAGTCTTGTTATCAGATCTTTCCCCTGTTATAGTTTGCTTTCAGGAAACCAAGTTTAAAACAACTGACTCTGTGATATTGAAGGATTATACACTCTATCGCACAGATTTTCCCACGGATGGTCGCGCATGTGGCGGTGTTGCAATTGGTGTAGTTGATACGCTGTATTCAACACCTGTCCACATTGCTACGAACCTACAGGCGGTTGCTGCTCGCGTCCACCTTGAGCAGCATGTTACAATCCTGAATTTATATATCACAAGGGAACAAGACTTTACGCTCCTTGACCTTCAGAATCTCTTGCAGCAGTTACCCCAACCTATAATTTTAGTTGGCGATTTTAATTCCTATAATGTTATTTGGGGTAGTGTTCGTACAGATGTCCGCGGTAGAATAGTTGAATCGTTTATTGACGGTTCCAACTTAGTTTTATTAAATACTGGTGCTAACACGCATTTTAGTTTGGCAAGTGGCACATACTCAGCGATAGATCTGTCTGTCTGCAGTGCAGTTGTTGCACCCATGCTGGCATGGCGTGTACATGACGATCTATGTGGTAGTGACCACTTCCCAGTAATTTTAGACTTTTTAAACTTTTATCAAGCACCACGTAAATTACCGCATTGGCATCTGAAGCGTGCTGATTGGACTAAATACGCCACTCGTGTCCAACTAGTTGATCAAGGAGATTTGCCCCTGAATGATTCGGTTGAGTACTTGAACCGTGAAATTTTGCGAGCTGCCAGATATTCCATTCCTCAGTCTGGCCGAACGCCACGTCGGCGTTCTGTTCCCTGGTGGAACGATGAGCTCGAGGTAGCACGGCGACGGCGCAGTCGCGCTTTACGGGTGTTCAATCGATATCCTACAGCGGCAAATTTGAATGCAGTTCGACAGTCACAAGCTTATATTCGACGTCTCATGAAACAAACTCGGCGTACATCTTTTCGTGAATACGTCTCTTCCATCAATTCACAAACGCCAATCCGAGACGTGTGGGAACGGGTCAGACGTTTGCAAGGCAACTGCCGCTCCGAGCCTTTGACTGCTCTGAAGCGGAACAATGTCTTGCATACTGACCCCGGAGAGATCGCTAATGTTCTTGGAGCAGCCTTCGCAGCAATATCCAGCTCCCAGCATTATAGTGCTAATTTTGTTAACATTAAACGACAGGCAGAGATAATACCTCTACGCTTCCCCTCGAATAATTTCGAGTCATATAATGTCTCTTTCACCGAGTGGGAACTTGAAACTGCCTTGCGGGATGTTAGAAACACATCCCCTGGACTGGATGATATTCATTATGAAATGCTGCGACACCTTCCCTCCCAAGAAAAGGTCTTCTTGCTTAACCTGTATAATCAGATCTGGAGGACTGATAGCTTCCCTCCTAGTTGGCGAGAAGCTATTGTCATTCCCATTCTGAAACCTGACAAAGATAAACTAAACCCCACCAGTTACCGGCCCATTGCTCTCACTAGCTGCGTATGCAAGCTATTTGAGAGAATGATCAACCGACGGCTAATGTGGTACTTGGAGCATAACAACTTGCTTTCCAATGATCAGTGTGGGTTTCGCCAATATCGCTCAACTGTCGACCATCTTGTCAGGTTAGAGTCTATTGTTCAGAATGCATTTCTCCAGAATGAACACGTTCTTACTGTGTTCTTCGATTTAGAGAAGGCCTATGATACCACCTGGAGATATGGGATACTACGCCAGCTTCATGATTGGGGCATAAGGGGCCACATGGCCCATTTTATAACAAATTTTATGAGCGATCGCTATTTTCGTGTGCGTGTTGGTGATCGTTTCTCAGAGCGTTATTTACAGGAGAATGGCGTACCTCAAGGGAGTGTGCTGAGCGTAACACTGTTCGCTATTGCAGTGAATAGTGTTATGGCTTGTATTCGCCCCCCTGTGCAAGGTCTTTTATATGTTGACGACTTGACGATTGTCTGTAAGTCTGCGAATATCAACCTCGCAGCTCGGCAGATCCAGTTGACGCTTAACCGTCTTGTTGACTGGTCACACCAGACTGGTTTTCGTTTTTCACCAACGAAGACAGTCTGTGTCCACTTCTGCCGTAAACGAACTTGTTTCGTTGACCCAGATCTCTATCTTGGAGACAGACAACTCCAGTTCGTCGAGGAGGTACGATACCTCGGTTTATTATTTGATACCAAGTTAAATTGGCGTAGTCACCTTCGCCAAATTAAAATTTCCTGTACGAGAGCTCTGAATTTATTGCGTGTTTTAAGTCATCCCACTTGGGGTACTGATCGTACAACCTTGTTGCGCCTTTATCGCGCACTCATTTTATCTAAGCTTACCTATGGTTGTTACGCTTATTCGTCTGCACGCTTTTCAGCGTTACATACGCTGGATAGTGTCCATCATGCTGGAATTCGACTCTCCACTGGCGCGTATCGCACAAGCCCTGTGACCAGTCTTTGTGTTGATGCCGCTGAACCACCGCTCGCGATTCATAGGATGTATTATGTGCTGAGCTATCTTGCTAAGATATCATCTTTGGCAAGCAACCCCGCACATAACTTAGTGGTATACCCCGTCCAACGAGCCCTATATGAACGCCGTGGTCACGCTACCCGACCACTTGGCATCCGAGCTTCAGAGTTGTTGGAGAATCTGAATGCAGACCGCCCAACTGTCTGTCCTGTCCGTTTTAGTCTCCGTCCGCCGTGGACACTTGCACGCCCACGGATTGATCTTTCTTTGTCAACTTTCAAGAAATCGGAGACCTCCATGATTGAGTTCCAGCAGCGTTTTCGTGCGATGCAGAGTCAGTACCCACGTTTTATCTCTGTTTTTACAGATGGATCCAAATCAGATGAATCTGTTGGATGCGCGTTTATTGTAGAAGGGGAAGCCCGCCAATTTTGTCTTAATCCCAAAGCCAGTATTTTTACTGCTGAGCTATATGCTCTTTTAAAGGCTTTGGATTTTAGTCTTGTTCATGGTTTCAACCGCATCCTTGTTTGTACAGATTCGAAGAGTGTTGTTCAAAGCCTCGACAATATGTATTCGAAACATCCGCTCGTGCAAGATATTCTCTGTAAGACACACGCCATCTGCTCTGGCGGTGGTGAGGTTGTCTTTTCGTGGATACCAAGTCATGTTGGTATCCATGGCAATGAATTGGCAGACGAAGCTGCTCGTGAGGCCTCTTTAGGAGCTAACATTGATATACATCATGTCCCATTTCAGGACATGATGATATATTATAAGCAAGTTACTCGGAATGAATGGCAGCGACGATGGGATGACGTAGCTGTGAATAAATTGAAAGAAATTAAGGTAACGGTTGCTCCATGGAAATCATCTTGCCGAGATAGTAGGCTTGAAGAAGTTCTTTTATGTCGCCTACGGATAGGCCACACTCGCCTAACACACGGATATCTGTTACGAAGATTGGATCCACCACGTTGTCATAATTGCAATGTATTTTTAAGTATTCGTCACGTGCTTTTAGATTGTCCAGGATATAATCATCTCAGACAACGTTATAACATCCCCAATGACATGGCGTCATTGTTAGGGGATGAACCAGGTATGTTGCGGAGAGTTTTTAGTTATGTCCGTGAGACAGGATTATCTCCGTCTCTCTGAGATGATTATGTCACATAGCTGTTATGTTTTATGTAGTATTATTTTATTTTTGTGAAGGCCTATTTACAGCCTTCACGTTTTTACCTTTTCTGCTAAAGACCATCTACATCTTTAGTTTTTATTACGATTTTATTTTTCTGAAGAGCTTAGATCTTCATCTTTTATATGGTTTTATCATTTTATTTAACAGCTATTTTTAGACGTGACAAAGATAAGGGGCTTCCCCCGTATCGGGACGGGCGTAAGCCATAGTGCTGTTACCGCCCATACAATTAATTTTATCTTATCTTTAGTTAAGCTGTACGATACACTTTCCCAATTTACTGATGCAACGTCGCGATACAATTGCTCGTAATTGGCTTTGGAAAAGTTGTAATCAATTGTATGTGATTTTACTATATTTTTGATCCAATTGGTGTACATAAATTCAGCTAATAATGCAGGATGATGAATATCCTCAGGAACGATCGAGTCATGTTCATGCGTTACAACAACGCTTTGGAAGTTAGAAAGCACTAAATCTAATGTTTTACCATATTTGTTTTTAACATTGTTGAAAGATTTTAAATTGTAAAAATTCATCAAATTATATAATTCACGGCAGGTGAAAATCGAAATCAGTTCATCTCAGTTCAGAAATATTGTAATCACCTATTAGGAGAATGTTGCTTTCTGGTGGTAATACACTATATATAAAATCAAAATAACCTTGGTATGCTGAAATAGGAGACGCAGGTACAATATAGACAACACACACAAATATACAAATAACATTATTTACAAAAAGTTTGGCTAGAATACAGTCTACACCAGGGATATCAGGGGAGGAAACTTGCTGCACTCGAAATTTTTTATTTACAGCCAACAAAACTCCACCCCCAGATTTCTTACAAGAGGAAGCAAAATTTCTGTCAGCTCTTAACACTACATACCGTGAATCAAAACGTTCAGAACCTATATAACTATCGATGAGTCAAGTCTCAATTAATGAGAAGGCGTGGTAGTTCTTTCTTATTCCACAAAAGTTGAAAATGTGGAGATAATTTTGAAGCTAGGCGACTTCAGTCAGTAAGTCCGTTCCGAAAATTTACAAAAAGCTACACTTTCGAGTAATATAGACATATGATGACGAATTCAATTTAATCCGGAGGCACCTGTTGGAGTAGAAAACCTTATGGCTGAAGATTCGAATCGCCTGCAAGTGACGACTTTTTATACTTACAATAAAAACTGTCAAAAGTTAAAATTTGTATTACGCTCAACTTGTTATATTGCACGAAATGTATTAGAACTTTAAATTGCAGTTTTAACTTCTCCATTTGCTAATGACTTTTTTTTCGGTGATGTTAGCTTCGTTCAGGCTGGTTTACGTTAAAATAAAGGTTGTGTCTAGAGCAACGACGGTTTCCGTCGTTGCTTTAAGTTTTTAACATCGAGGGTTAATTTACTAGAGCAACGACGGAACATATTCCATTCTCGCGTAGCTTGAACTGGAAGTAACAGCGACAACCGCTCAACCCGGCATCTGCAGTTTGGTGTTGTGGATAAGGCGTCAAGGAGCTGATCCGAAGGTCACGGGTTCAAAATCTGGCGTCCACTTTTTGCATATTTTTTTTAAAGAAAATTAGTTTTTTCGTTTTTTATGTAAATACATAAAATGAAATTTAATAAAAGTTGTGATTTATAATTTTTAAAGAGGCCACTAAAAAATAAGATGTATATAAACCCACCGCGAGGTGTGCAAGGGGGGGAGGGAGCCTCCGAAGGGAGCTGGGCGGTGTTAGCTGCAGGAGGGGGGCGCAGTCCCCTGTTAGCCGTGGGTATAAGCTAAAGTACTTTTTACTCAAAAATTCTGTTTATGCAAAGTTTTGTGCTGTCCCGTTCCGTCGTTGCTCTTGCAATTAACCTTCGAGGTTATAGCTTAAAGCAACGACGGAAAACCGTTGTTGTTCTAGACACGTCCTAAAATAAAAGACAATAAATGATCGTATCTTAATGTGGCAATACTTACTTTAAACTGGATGTTCCTAAAACTGCCATAATATATTAATCTCATAAATCGACATGGCAAAAAGAACATGCATACACATGTGTTTACTTACCACACAAAACATACAGACAAAATGTAATACATGCACTCAATGTTACATTTTCCTAGCACTTGAACTTGGTAATATTTTGTTTGGTAATACTGCTGCTGTTTTTTGTTGGGAGGATAGAGTACTGGGCATTTCAATGCGAAAGCAAGTCAACATAGGTTCCAAAGCTGATCAAGCTAAAGATTTTTTTACAAAAGGGTTCGTGAATAATCTAATCGTAACTTCTCATACAAAACGGAGAATATTTGCGATTGTGGAATGAAGCACCTGAGTCATTATAGAGAGGAAGACGATTTACGAATGTTGCTTGGAAAAGTCTAAATCAAGCCTCAGGGGGTTACCAGGACACGTCACTGATCTGAAGGATCCACTTTTCATGTTGTTATTTTTAGAAAGAAACATATAGCATTTGTTAAGCACGTTTTGAGTATAGGAACCTGTGGAGAATCGCCAGCGTGCTGGACTAATAATTTGAAAACCTGAGTTCGATTCTTCACCAGCCAGTTTCTTTTTCGCATAAACTGAAGTATTCAAAGAGATCTTCATATCCCGCTGGAGAACTTACGAAGAATCACTGGCGAGAATCAGAGTTAACAGTGTGTGTGTTCTTTAGCATAACGATAATATACTTTTCATTGGTCTTTCTCTCTTCCTCTCTTTCTTGATGTATTGTTATCGTGTCTTTGTTGCTTCTTTCTCTTCTTCTTCTTTCTCTCTCTATTCATCTTTATTTTTTCTCTTACGTTACACACACACTCTCCCTCTCTCTATCTTTGCGTGTTCCGGAGCCAATTCCGGGCCACTTTCGATGACCCGGTGATAGGGACTGACCCAAACATAAGTGAACGGTAACCCGATTGACCCGGTCTGGAAAATCTATTTAACTGGGAATTTCGGCGTCGTATTTTTCGTGTTTTAGGGGTAACATCTCCGATCCTGCTCACCCCTGAAAGAAACACTGTTCAAACGCAATGAATTAATTAAAATACCTCCTTCATCCTCCGGATTATCAGACCTAAATCGAACCACCGAGTTCGAATGCGTTCGAATTTTACAACCGGTGACACAGTCCAAAACTTGACGAGCATCCCCCGAGTGCCGTTGACCGCTTCAGCTCTGCCGTGTTCATTCTATCTGTGCGAATTGTTATAAAACTACTTCATATGTGTCGTAATTATTAGAACGTTATATTCGGAATAGGTGGAATATATATTGGGATGTCCAGAACAGATAAATTTTAAGACATGAGTAGAAAATGATTCCCTTTTTTGGCCATTTCGAGAGAAGAATTACTTTTATATTAGTTTGTCACCACATTCGTTTCTATCCTCTAATTAATCAACCTTTCATGTGTTCCTTTTATCACATTAGCAATGTGGAATATGTAAGGTTTACTATGGCTATAAGGAACACGTTAATTTTGCTTTTGAGCATTTGTAACTTTTCGTTTTCATACAGATAATAATTTATAATCTTGCTCTTTCTAATAGAAATTAAGCAGAAAAAATATAATTCATTCATTTTCTTTTATGTTCAATTTGCATTAGTCTGGAATAGAAGGTATCTGCTGTATCTGCTGGGTTAGTTACAATCAGTGATTCCACTAGAGCCCGGCCACTGTTGGGGAGTGTCAACCCAAAATCCTAGAAACTACCCCAAACGTTAACATTTTTATGGTCAAAAGTTGATAGACACAGAGCACAACTACCTACACCCTCTCAATTTTGACTTTACATCCCCTCCCTTCTTAAACTCCTGGCGGAATCTCTGATTACAATGTATTCCGAACCAGTACGTTCAATGAGCTCCACCGAATTTGCAACCGAACTCCGCGCAAACAAAGCATGTGTGTTACACTTTTGACATTATTCTATATGTGTCTGCACTCTGTAGTTGCACTGGAAATCATGAGTTTCTAATCTGACCACCAAGTTTGGTCGCAATTTTGAAAGTGATGACTTAACGAATTTTTGAAGCACCCGTAAATATATTCGAATTGTTCTGAACACATATAAAATCCAAAAATCACTTCTATCTTGCTGTTAGATTTGTGGGAACTGAACTTTATTTATTTATTTAGGAAGAATACAACGGGCGTATGCCCAGTTATGGTATTCTAAAAAAAGTAAATTACAATTTTTTTTTGTGTGTGGGAACTGAACTTAATCTTTCTTACGAAGTTTAAATTCCATACTTTTATCTTTACTTCTTCTTCTTCCCCTCTCTCCCCATTCCTCTCTCTCTCTCTCTCATTTCTTTGCTTATTTTTAACAGACATCCATTGGTTTAAATGTTTCATTGTATGTTTCAATTTCTCCCTCCATCAACTTATGTATTGATTCGTCTCGCTTTTATTCTTTCATTTTATCGCTACTAATGCATGTCTATTTTGAAAACAAAAAATGTGCTCAATCTTTTTGCTGATTTTAGTATGGACGAGACGAAGGAAAGAGAAAGAGAGGTCTGTTTACAGGACACGACTATAGGATACGAAGGTGCCATTTATGTTGCCTAGCTGCATGGCGTTTGCTGTCGCAAATTTTTTGATGCGAAGCGTACAAGAAGAGGCGCATGATATACACTGGGAAGGGACGGAGTTACTGAAACTAGAGGAAAGGACGTTAGCTAGGAAGTGGAAAGAAGTGAGGAGAGTTAAGGAAACGGAAGATAAAGCGATGAACTGGAATGGTGGATTGAGCATAAATGAGGTGGGAAGACATACTGACAAGGAAGGGTACCCAGGTGTAACACGCCGATTGTGATAAGATTGCACAGACATAGAGAACATTGAAAAACAAGCGACACGTATTTTTTTATATCGGCCAACAACCGCATTGAAAGGGTAAAATAGGGGCATACACATGGGGTCAAAATGAGATTGTGTGGAATATTGAGAGAACGAGAAGAGATATTGGAAAAGGTTAAATGTACGAAATACTACCCATTGTCGACGCAAGGCAATGAGGTAGGACGCACCCATGCGAAGAAAGCAGAACATCCGGAAATGGACCGATCAGACATTTCCGGATTTCCAACATTGCCACAGTGTGCTACGGAAATGAGCGAAGAGGATGGCAACGAGCAGGAAGAATGAAGGAACGAAAACGGAAAATACGTGTTTTTCCTTTGGGTGCATACTTCGCCCGTATGCGAAAGAGACGCAGATTCATCTCACTGCGTAGATGGGAGAACACTCAGGAAGGATGCAAACGCCGTGCGTAGAGGCAGCCAGCGAGTCAGTACTGTACAGTGGGTGGCATATATCGCGTAATGGGAACAACGATGAGATGCATGCTGGAAACGAAAATGTGTGTGGGAAGTAGTAACACAAAAACAAACATGCATTACACAGTAGAATGTAATAACAGGTGGTCCACATATGTAAGATAAACAGCAACAGTAATATCAGTACCGCGCATGAGTATCAATATGACATCACTACGAAAATTCGCGTACATATGTACGTACAACATAACAGCGTGCAGGGGTGTATGCTGGAAACAAGTCGCTCACTTCTGATAAGTAGCACAAAAATGATATTTCAGCAAGAAATCGTCCAAAGAAAAACAGCGTTGTCACCACGAACACTTGATGATGGATGGGTTCTGGCACTCTGCTGCGCAGACCAATGACGTCAACTGATGAAAACAAAACTCCACTGGATTTGGAAAGTACTCTGGTCGTGTTGAAAGATATCCAGATCGAAAACACGCGTATTAGAATACACGTATGTACTGTGGAGACGACAGTTGATTATGCACAAGGGATTGAAGTGTCAGGATATTGTCTCTGCTGTGTAGATTGATGTTGAGTTGCTGAAGGCGTACCGCATCAGATACTTTGCGTACGAAGTTCTTCGAAACTCTGACACCATACACGTCCAGAGGTTGTATTAACCCAGTTGTGTGCGTAGGTATCGTCATAATGTTGCACTGTCTGTCCAGTGGCATTATTGTTGCCAAATCGGCTCGATCATAACCCGTCCACGAGTCGACTAACGGTACCGTTTGCTCATTGACCTGTGGAAGGAACACCGACTGGAACCACGTTTTAATGATTTGTGTTGTCACTTTCCCAGATGATGATGCACAAATGTATAAGTTTTGTGGGCGGAACATTGTTTGCTGAATCCGTGGCCCAAACGTACCATGAAGCTCTTTTAAGACTATGAGCATGGGTGACAGCAACTTTCCACTGGCAGATATAACAGGCTGTATAGTGTAGCTATGTAGGTAGAGATTGCATTGTTGCTGTGATATGCTTCTCGCCTCGCAGAGCCAGACAGCGTCCAGAGTGAAATTCTAACGTCAACCTTCTCTTTCTTTTCTTACAGTACCTGCACGTGCCATGCCGTACTACGTCATCTGACCTTGCAATCCTTTATCTATGAGTTCTTTCTACAACTCAACTTGATGTTTCGTGGTGGACAAACACCGTGTGCGTGAGTTTTCTCGAGGTCCTCCCGTTTCATCCCACTCTAATCATTCCACCAATTCATCCATACGGCTTGAGCCATAGTTGCCTAAAGGCCTTAAAATAAATTCAAATTAAAAATTCTACTTGATGTTCTGATATATATGCAACCCAATGTGCTGTACTGTATCGCTGGCTGCCTCTACGCACGGCGTTTGCATCCTTCCTGAGTATTCTCCCATCTTCGTGCAGTGAGATGAAACTGCGTCTCTTTCACATACGGGCGAAGTATGCACCCAAAGCAAAAACGCGTATTTTCCGTTTTCGTTTCTTCTTTCTTCCTGCTCGTTGCCACCCTCTTCGCTCATTTCCGTAGCACATTGTAGCAATGTTGGAAAACCGGAAATGTTTCCGGATGTTCTGCTTTCTTCGCATGGGTGCGTCCTACCTCATTGCCTTGCGTCAACTATGGGTAGTATTTCGTACATTTAACCGTTTCCAATATCTCTTCTCGTTCTCTCAATATTCCACACAATCTCATTTTGACCCCATGTTTATGCCCCTATTTTACCCTTTCAATGCGGTTGTTGGCCGACATAAAAAAATACGTGTCGCTTGTTTTTCAATGTTCTCTATGTCTGTGCAATCTTATCACAATCGGCATGTTACACCTGGGTACCCTTCCTTGTGAGAAGAGAAGAGCGGAGAAAGTCTTCCAGTAAATTTGGGATTCTTCGTTAGCCGATCCCTCTTTGGTTCTTATTTATTTATTCTATTTTTTAAGCTTCCTTTGGATTATTTATTTATTTAATTTTTATTTATTATATTTTTGGCCTATTTATTTAAATGTATTTATTAATTTTATTTTTTAGCTTCCTTTGGATTATTTATTTAATTTTTATTTACTATATTTTTGGCCTTTTTATTTAAATTCATTTATTTATTTTATATGTTTATTTAATTATTTACTTATTACGCATTTGTTTATCTAATATATATTTTGTTCATCGATTATTTTTCCTTGTTGGTTGTTTCCTGTTACAAGTTTGTGATAGCGGTTTGTTGACTAGGGGATATGGCCTGTGAGAGAAGGACTGTGATTGGTTGAAATTTGTTTAGTTTTGAAAAGTGATCGGACTCGGGGACATGATTGGCGGATGACGTAGAAAGGATCTTTGGACCTTCTGGTATTTTTCAGAACTCTTAGTGTGTATTAATGTGTCGTCTGAGGAATCTGTTATTAGAACATAGAAACCGTTACACTGGCTGTGTGTTTTTAAAATAAAGTTAAGTGTGATAGCCTTGTCTGCTTTCTTTATTTAAATTAAGTATGGATACAATGCCTCAATATAATTATATCCAGAATAGTGCGATGGTTGCGCATGGTATTCCCCAAAGGAACCAAGGGACTCCGAGAAATACTCTGAAGTGAAGACAGGCCTAAATGTGCATGAACTTGACATTCCAGCAGGTAGCAATAATTCGTTTGCGTCAAGTCGGTATCTCAAACAGATTCCATTTACCGAGTGATTTTTGTAACTAACAAGAGTAAGAACTATTCTCCCAACTGGCATACATTCAACAAACTATTGATTTATTTGTTATCAATGAGAGAGGATGTCAATGCAAACCTGAACGGCGATTTTTAATTTAACTTTTTAACGCCTTCAGACAACTTTGGCTCAGGCCAGATGGATGATTATGGGATGATTGGTGGATTACGAAAGTGGGAGGAAACGGGAGAACTCCGAGAAAACCCACGCACACGGTGTTTGTCCACCACAAAACCCACATGGCACGAGCAGGGTTTGATTTGGTGACCCCAAGCGCCAGAGGTGAGTGTTCTAACCACTGAGCCCCCGCGCCCCCGGGAATGGCGATGATTAATCATGTAAACAGTGTAGTCTGTATAAGGTAATAGACGAACGACCACAGTGGTCAAGTGGTCAGAGGTGTCAGCTCATGAGTCACAGATAGAGTTACGCGTTTGAGTCCCAGCTGGGAATCAACTTTGTGAAACTGAAGGTCCTAAAGAAAAGCGAGATGAGATAAGATTCTTGGTTACTGAAATGACACATAAATACAAAAGTGTAGTTTTCTAATTTTTTTAAAATCATGACAAGGGAATGCCACCTGCTTTTCTGATCTGTATGGAAATACACATGTTTTTGAAAAAGCACTCAAGTCTTACTTGCCTTGTAAAGGTTAAATAACGTAACTATGAGACATTTCTAATATAAATGTTAAATACTGTATCAGTTGATGCAGGGATAAATATATTAAATGCAGTAATTGCGCTTTTCCAGTGACTTTCCGTACCCGAAGCTCTTTATAGCCGGCGCCTGGATTACGAGAAATACATAGCATCAAGAACGGTGATGCTAAGAAGAGAGGACACGAGATAAGAGGGGAAAGAAGCAAATACGGGAAAGTGTTTACTCGCGAGTAAAGCATTCTCTAGCGTATCAAAGAAATAAAAGTTTTCTTTTACTCAAGATATTTTTCTCGTGCCAATTGAGAGTTTACTTGCAAGTTACTTTTATACACTCATATTTAAGTAATTGCTTCGAAGTTTCGAGTATTTACTTACTACAGAAACACTTACATTCAAAGCACAAGTATTTACTACTGTTTGAAAGTATACTCTCTTTTTCTTCACTTAGTGCCAAGTATTTACTTAAAAATAGGCAAGTATAAAGCTCCGTCAAGTCCCCCCCCCCCATATGGAGTTAGAAGATGGTACCATATGCGTTCGTTAGTGCACATACCACTGCCGTTAGTGCTCCAATGGGAACGAAGAAAGTCAAGTTGACACCCCATAAACTTTCGTAAAGCTTTCGCGAGTTAAACCATGTGGGTTCGTTAGTGCACGTTAGTACTAACGACCCAACGTTAGTGTTCTAACTTCTAATACAAACACTGAAAGAGGAAAAAATTGTGAGGCCGGCCAACTCGCAAATGAAACCATATATGTTCGTTAGTGCTAACGACCCAACGTTACTACTCTAATAGAAACAGAGAAGGAGGGAAAAACTGCGTAGGCAGTCAGCTTGAAGTCAAATTGGCCACTCCCATAATCCTCCGTAAGGTTCTCTCGAATAAAACCAAACATGTTCATTTAGTTCATCGTTAGTGCACATGACACTAACATTAGTGTTCCATTCTAAAGCGAGCATTAGGAAAACATGTGGGTGGGACCAACTTGACGTCAATTTGGCCTCACCCAGAAACAAATTTTAGACCCATGCGAACCTAAAAGTACGAGATCGTTAGTGCGCATTATCGCTCCAATGGGAATAAAATGAGAAAACAAAAATAGTGGGGGCGACCTACTTGACGTCAAGTTCGTCACCCGGCTCACCCTATAACCTTCCGTAAAGCTTTCGCGGGTTTAAACAAGTGGGTTCGTTAGTGCATCTTTAGTGCACATTAGTGCTAGCGACCCAACGTTGGTGCTCTAATGCAAGTCGAGAGAGAGAAGTAAAAACTGCGTGGGCTGTCCAATTTGACGTCAAATTGGAATTTCCCATAGTCCTCGGCAAGGCTCTCGCGAATAGAACCATATATGTACTATCTTTCAAGAAAGTAAATCCCACTTGTTGGAGGCGCTGGAATAGAATTTTCCAACTATCAAAATTTTTGCAATGCACATGCACATGCACACGTGTAGTGCACATGGAAACTTTCAACTACTTGTACTCAGATTCTTTGATATATGTGTTTTGTTTGTATATTCCAGAATACTTCTCATACATAGCAGACATAGTAAATATAAAAGATAAAATAGAGAAAAGACAATCCTATTCGATGATAATAATAAAACAGAAACATACTCAGTACGTAAAAATTAACGGGTACCGTAAGTGAAATGAGAAAAACAATTTCACTACGTTTACCATAGTGTAGTGGTTAGGGAGTTAGCTTTCTATGCAAACGTTTATGAGTTCAAATCCCCGCACTTCTCTTTACTCTTTTTAAGCGAACACATTTAGAAAATCACATTTGTTCTTCGGCCATAACTAACCATTCTATTTGTAATTGTAGTGAAATATAGTTTTAGTTTGTAAATTAACAGCATTAAACTCGATAATGTTATTCATAATGTTTCGAAGTCTTTAGGAAAATTCAAATTGGTCTTAGTGACTTCTATATTACGGTCAATCATGTATTAATTTTTTATTTATGAAACATCAATTTAAGGCAGCAGAATAAAAAACAACGATAATACACAGTAACCCAGACTAACTCGTAAATTGAATAAAATGCAAACGCATTTTACAACGAGGGAGCAGAAGCATACAACTCGTTCTTTCCCTCGCGTCTCCGATATCAATTTTGACAATTTCTTACTAGATGGTTCTGTTTTTAGCATAGATTTTCACTCGTCCAAACTACAAAAGCAATCTAGGTTCGAATTTTTGAATGGAGAGTAGCTTAGAATTATCATTTTTGTGCTTAGAATTGTCATGCCTTTTCGCGTTACAATGTTGAATGGTTTTGCATTTTTATTTCATTTTGTGTATTTTATTTTCGTTTCCTGTTGCTAGAGGTAAAAATCAGCAATTTGCTTGCCTGCAAATTGACAATATATGAAACAGGAAACTCTCACGTGTCCAACATATTTCTCAAGTTTTCAACAAATCTTGCGTATTAAGCCCGTGAATCAGTTGCGGGACTACCTGTTAAGAGCAAGTTAATTGGGCGTAAGCTAAGGAATTGCTTAACTAAGAAGATACTCTTAAACACAAGTTGCACATCATTTATAATAGGACATATTTTATTAGAGATGGATGACGCTAAAGCAAGGCAGTAAGAAATATTTATTTCGGCAATGCGAACATGAAGGAAAGATATCATGTAATGAATAATTAACAGGAAATATTTGTAGGATTATTTTTTTCTCAATTTTGATATATTTATTCTTAATTTCGAAAGATATTGTTTAAAAGAAAATACAAGTTTATAGTTTTTGGTCCCCTAAACCGCTTTATATAAAAACGTGGTTTATAGAATTCAAATTTTATTTAAGGACACGCCTAGAGCAACGACGGTTTTCCGTCGTTGCTTTAAGTTTTTAACATCGAGGGTTAATTTACTAGAGCAATGACGGGACGGAACGGCACAAAACTTTGCGTAAACAGAATTTTTGAGTAAACAGTACATTTTCGTATGCCAACCGCTAACAGGGGCTGTACCTCCCGCAGCTAACGCCGCCCAGCTCCCTTCGGACGCACCCTCCACCCTTGAACACCTCGCTATCGCTCGGTGTGCATCCTGCCCTGGTGGGTTTATATACATCCTAGTTTTTAGTGGACTCTTTTAAAATTCTAAATCACAACTTTTATTAAATTTCCTTTTACGTATTTACATAAAAAACGAAAAAACTTTAATTTTCTTTTTAAAAAAAATATGAAAAAAATCGACGCCAGGATTTGAACTTGGAACTTTTGGATCAGCTTCCTGACGCCTTGTCCAAAAGAACAAACTGCAGCTACCGAGTTACTTGTAGTTACTTCTCGCTGTTACTTGTAGTTCAAGCTAAGCGAGAGTGGAGATTTCCGTCGTTGCTCTAGCAAATTAACCCTCGATGTTAAAAACTTAAAGCAACGACCGAAAACCGTCGTTACTCTAGACTCAACTTTTATTTTAGTCCTTCAGGCAATTTTGGCTCAAGCTAATATATAAGAGCATTACAAATACAGTGCTTGCCTGAAAAATTTGACCAGAATTCTGATTAAGCTTTATCATACAAATGTTAGCTTTTTCAAATACGAACTAAAAAAAAACAGAAAGAATATTGCAAGTGTTAGAACTAAATAATTTTGTAACAGTAATATTTGCATTTTAGCTTTCTAATAACAATCCAGAAAATGAGTTAGAAACTGATGTCAAATTTCAGCAATAAATCTTTTATGTAACTTGAGCGATCGGAAACACAATACACGTAAACAAACAGACAAAACTCCTTATGCACTGTCCATTTACCCTTTGTGTTTGTTCCATGTATATAGAAGTCACATTCTTGAATGACATAGTTATAAATTAATTCGTGAAATTCGAGTATTTTTAATTGGAGTCAGCGATACCGCCATAATTTCTATTTTGGGTGGGGGTGTAAAGTAAAAATTAAGAGAGTGTAAGTGGAGTTTTGCACGGTTTCTACTTATTTTTGGCCGAGAATTTGGGAAGTGGCACTTAAACGGCAAGGGGAGTCTGGCGGAATCAGTGTTCGGAGTCTACGTTAAACTGTAGGTCCCGTCCTTGGGACGTCCTCTCTATCCGATTGGAGACAATGACAACCGCCATTGGTTTACCCTGCGCAGGAACTTTCGGGTCAGCATCTGCTCTCGGGCAGAACACACATAATTAAATTTATTGTAAATTCCCCGTTTATGCCTCTTGCTTTACTTGCAGATTATATATATAATTCACAGCCATGTTCAATTCACTACTGGATGAAGCCTCTCCCGTAGGAAAGAGTTTGTCTGCTGCTCCCGCGCTGACCAGACGTGTTTTGAGAGGAGAACCGAAGCTCTCAACTGTGATCGTCACTGTCTTTTATTCAGGGCACTCCCCAATTGCATCACGATGCTGGATGGTCACTGTTCCAGACCCTCTTGCTTTGAAAAAATCCCTTGGTAGATCCGGGAATCGAACCCGGAACCCCACGATCAGCAGTCGGAGTGTGTGTATATGAATATGGAAAAAGTAAGTGTGAGAAAGAATTTTAATTTATACTTTATTTTTAAAACTACAGTCCAGTGATCGATTTATGCAATTTATAGAGATGGAAAAGGATATTTCAAACATATTAGAATACCGTATTTGTCGCCTTTGGCTAGGGGAAAATTTCGAAACGCAGAGTTAAGGATGATATTTCCAGAGAGGGGGAAATCCTAACCATTCGCCCTACAAATCGAACACTAAAGTGCACTATAATATAAAAAACAGGATCATTTTATAACACCTAAAGTCTAGGTCGCTCTGATAAAAAAAACTTTGGTAAACTTTATTTTTATTTGGGCCAGTCTAGTAACGTTGGACTGCGACCCATAACGATTCGCCTTTAGCTATTAAAATCCATCCCCACGACTGTTTACTTGATTCTTTAAATTTATTTTATTTTCAAAGTCTTGAGCCCACATTGGATTTTTTAATGAAAATGTGTCGGGTTATGGTCATCTTGGTTTTCAGAATTCACTTTTTAAAAATCTTTAACAAATGTTAGCGCTGTTTAGAGACTCTAGATAAGGATCCTAACGATTTTTCATATAAAGACGTTTTGGACTATAGCCATGTAGGATAATGTAATTCAAGATTTTTTTTCATAATCAAACTCAGGGACCTTTAAAATTTTTAAATATGAAATTTTATGATATCAAATATTTTCAGTTCAGAATCATACTCAGCAACCATAGGAGCCGTGAGATACGAAATTTAAAGAAAATTAAATGGGATTTTAAAATTAAAATGCATCGTGTTGCTCCCGTCTTAATTTCGGGAATTATTTCTTTTTATTTAAATATCGATTGGAGTTCCTATATATTAAATTGCACTAAAATTGGTCAGGTTTCAAAATAGGCACTGTTTCTTCCAGGCATGTTTTCGGGGGAGCCTTGTCCCCTTGGGTTTCCAACAGCCACCCGAAAAAATTAGTTTCAACACTTGTATTACTCATGCGAATACTGAAATGCGAATGTAATAGCACTTTCTATAAATACTATTCATGTAATTTTGAGGTTAACTAAAAGAATACGAAACATTCTTAAGCAAAATTGTTGTTATTTTATATTTTTAGCACATGGGACTCAATATGTATTATTATAATTTTCGTAAGACTTGGTGTAGTAGCCCCCTTCCCCGAGCAAAATCTTCTGAAAGAAACACTGGCCACACCGTTTATAATGTAATTGAAGGCAAAATATTGATCTTCCTAATTCAATCATTTCAACTTCTGAAACGATTCTAGCATATTTTGGAATTCCAAGATATGAAATTTCACTTCAATCAGATACTTGCAAATTGAAGTTTTGATCTGGCTCCATCTTGCATTTTTGAATAGAAATTTCTTAGCTTCACGCTGGAATCAAAGTTTACGGTGATTCATTGAGTACTGGAATCGTAGAGAAAAGGAAAAGTGTTAGCTTGCAGCGCGAAGGGTACACGGTTCGAAACTTACTCACGTCAATTTTTTTACTTTCTCTCGAGTAATGTGCAAATTCTGTTTTATTGTATGCTTTCTACATGTAAATGAATGTTAGTGTAATGTAGCTTTTTGTTTTCTCCTTCATATTGTTTTTGCTTCATTTATTTAAAAAATAATCTAATTTATTTGTTTAGCAGATTTTGTATTGTATCTTTACATAATAACAAACAGTATGAAAAAATGAATAAATAAACAGTTGCATAACATTTACAGAGATAATAATAATAATGCTTATTATTATTATTCATGAAGTGCAATACACTTAATTAAATAATTGAAGCAAAAATGAAGAATACGATTTAAAGAGCAAAAACGTACACAGTAGTGGCATAAAGCATACTGTAACACAACATTTACTAGATAGAGGAAAAGGAAAAAGGAAGATGACAAGGACTCGAACAGCGAACCTTTCGCATGACAAGCGAGCGCTCTTCCATTAATACTCTGCGTCAAGACGAGTAATTGCAGAACAAGGCGTTTCGGAGATGTCTTTCTCAGAGGTTTCGAACTTTTGTCCCCACTACTTGAGAAACTATAAGCCATCATCATCATCACCTAAAATTTACACGTTTCACGACTTTTGAAGCCCTTTCATAGGAACCGGGTCTGGGATAAAACATAAGCAAGGATTTCAACAGAATAAATATATATATATATATATATATATATATATATAT